>BMAO01028758.1:0-62389 GCA_019973975.1 Trichonephila clavata
ATTAAAAGAGCTTTTATAGAGGGTATTATCCTCTAAATGTGAAACAGAAACCGGGACAGGAGTTAGTGAACATTATATCAAATGATCAAAAGAATAAAATAACAGTTTTGTACTGATCACTACAGTTTTGATTTAAACAAAAATCAACGGCAGCACCTTCACTAAAACTTAATAACTACTTATACTTGATCGTGTTACGACCAATATTAGTGTATGTTAAATCAAAATTGAATGAACATATTGAAATAAGAATGGTTTTTCGATTTTTCCTTATATACAAGTTGCAGAAAAAAGCGAATGCCACATACCTCTAACTTTGTCGAGATAGTGCAGGCTTCTAAGGATGCTTTTGCCATGTCATAAACGATCAAATTTAAAGAGTGGCTACTACATGCAAGTAGATTGTGGATTGAACCCCTGATTTATATTGGCTCCGTTATCGTAGGCCTGCCTCCCGCATATCTAGCAAATTTTTAGCCCTAATTTTTGAAGTTTCTCAGCTGTTAAATATGAAAGTTCTTTTCCAATCAATCTTTTAACTGGAGGAAACCTAAAAAATTCTTTTATTTTAACGGTAACTTCATTAAGATAAGATTTCTCAATACATACATATCTTACCAGAAATGTCATTTGTTCGATCTTACTAAAATCAGAGGCGCAGTATAAAATTATCTAATAACATTTGGCTTGTTCACTTTTATGAGCAATATGAAGTTTAAAATTCTCATGTAGAAGAGAAATTATTTCGTTCTGAGTATTTTTCCCTAGATAGTGTATTTAGCTACTTTCCTTTTTAGCACTCTTCAAGGATGCTCCACTATTACTGGATCAAATTTAGCAAGTAATTGAATTATTTGTATAATATTACCATAATATATTGGAATTAAATTTGTCCAAATTTGCAATATGTAAGTGTGGCAAATTTAATTTGTCACACTTACCCCGAAGGGCTAAGCAATTTTAAACCAGTACCTTTAACGTTGCTACAATACGTAGAAGCAAATCGCACCAATAATCGCAGAAGTAAGTCTTTTCGAGTCACTGTCAATTGTTTTAGAGCATTGTAATCGCTGATTGAATTCCATCCAAGACTTTTGGCTTTGATTATGGTTTTTTGATGTTTCATGTTCTTTTAAAATATCAACGTGATGTTTCCAACTTTTAAAATATTCCGTGGAAAGAGAACTAATGACACAGACAAAAAGTTTGCTGCAAAAACAATATACACAGTTTTTTGTAATGGATTAACGATTTACGCATAACCTTTTCTCCGTTTTTGAAAATTTTGGCTTAACAATATGAGCTAAATGTTCGATCGGCGTCGTCATAAGGAAAATTATACTTTGTCAATGGCTAATATAGAGGGTCCTTCTTTTACTAAAAAAACATCTATCGCGGCGTCTGATAGAATAGCTGGCTAGGTTCCTAGATCTGAACTAAATATCATTGTTAGAGTATTGTGATTTTAGGATTTTTTGGAGGAGTTCCTACAACAGCAGTGAGGCCGCGGTAGCCTAGTGGTCAAGGTGTCGGATCGTGGCTGGCATGTCACGAGTTCGAGCCCAGTATCACTAAAAACTCGCTGTGTAGAGAAGCGATGCAGATTAAATATGTCGAGAACTCAAACGTCCTCCCTTTGGTGTGCGTGATAGTTAGGAGAGTGAGTGCTACCTCAGGTGTCGTCCTCGTCACTTAACCATGGTTCAAAATGACGAGTTCCGACGCCAAAAGCCCTCATGTAGCTGAACAGTGTGACGTTAATATTCACTCACTCACCCTACAACAGCCGTGCCACTATCTATTCTGTTTGTTTGATCTGCAACATCCTAATCATGAAAGTCTAAATCTGATTCTATACTGCTTTCCTTTTTTCTTAGTGTCTTGTAAGTAATTCAGTAAACTTTCAGCCTGTTTTTTTTAAAATGGGCTTGTTTTTCGAGTCTTATTCTTTTATAATGGGCACCTGTTAGTTTTTTATGCCCTCCCTCGGACATTCTAAAATTTTCAACAACATATATATCAATTAAGTAGGGAAAGTATAAAAATAATTGATAAATTGCTTTGCTTTTATACAAAAAATTTTTAATACATCAAAAATTGACTCATTTGAATTAAAATTCGATATATTTGAGGTTTTCCAAAATCTCTTATCGTAAATTTAAAACAGGGAATAAAAAAGTCCCTATTTTACTTTCGTTGAAACACTCTTTCTTTTAATTTATGTTTAATGCATTGTGACGTTCCCGCAACACAGCTGTGATTCGGCTTCTTTGTGGGTATGGTCACCCTACGTGAAATTTACACCTGCACCCTTAAAAATATTGCGTGGTCTTGTCTTAAACCCCTCTCAGCCCATCAATCGGATGTAATTCGAAGCTAAAGACACGGGAACCGCTGTCATCCCCGAAGTCTAGAGAGGGCAGGGGGAGAGAAAGAGATGGTCTGAAAATTTCACCGAAGACGAACGCCAGAAACTCCTCCCTCACAAAATAACAGAACTTGGACACTAATAATCTAATTACTAAGTTAATTTCAATGTAAATCTGTAAATAATAGCTGTGGCGTGTGTAGTTAAACTTAACATTTAAATTAACCAATATCACGTTATCTTGATTTATCCAAACGTAAGATTTTTCAAAATTAAAATGATTAAGTCTGAATTTTTAATTATCCTCCCACATATACATCTGTACATAGCACGCACAGAAGATAGAAGGGATTTATATAAATATAAATCTATAAAAAATATAATGTTCTATTTCTACTGCGCCTACAGAAAAAATGCTTTCCTTTTTTCTTATTAATATAGCACTAGAAATTTATAATCATAATAAATACCAAAATTAACACTTATAAAAATACTCAAAAAGACAACAATATTTAAAATAATAATATAAAATACATTATATTTCTCATTCGCACCAAATTCCGTCTTTCAGCTTCTGCAAAATTACGCGGACCGCCCCCAAAAGCCCTCGTGTAGCTGAACAGTGGGACGTTAATATTCACTCACTCATTCAGCTTCTTCAAAGAATGTCATTTCGAAATATTTTTAATAACATTTAAATCTTAACACACGTAGTCTCATTTGAAAATAAATTTATAATAATGAAATAATGGTGCTAAATTTATTTTTTGATTGAGAAAAAGAAGGAAACATTTAAATAACTCACCTATTATTGACCTAATCCCAAACTTTAAATATTCTGAAAGAATTTTTAAGAAATGACTTTTCGATATTTATATCAGCAATAATGCAATTACTTTAAAAATATACCATAATTACAAAATAATATTATTAAACTTCTTTTGTATAAAAAGAGAGAGAGAGAGAAAAACCCATCTAAAAACACATTTGTTATATTGACTTAACTTGATGATTCATGATGAAAAATTCAGGGGGAAAAATCAAAATTTACAATAAACAAGACAAATAAAGCAAACTTTTTTAAATACTGGGAACAGTTATGAAGTTTGTGCAATGTCTATTTCCGAAAGTGGAAGCTCTCTTACGAAAAAAAGGTTGTGTCAAGATAAAATTCAAAGATAAAATTTTATGATTCATATACTCTTAAGTATAACTATGGGTACATATACAAAATAATTCCATTGATATTAAAATAAGCTAGTTTTCTTTTAGTTCAGTGGACTTTTCAGTTAAAATCATTATTCACTTGCGTGAATTTATTTTTTACGCAATTTATATATGTATATAAACCAAACGATATTTTATTAAACTAAATATATTATTTTTATAATCCGCTTTTTCATAAAAGTAAATACAATAAAATGTTCTTTAACACTTAACTTAATATGGTAAAAATATAATAGTACCTCCAAATAAGGAACCTACACAATGTCTTAATTCCAGAAATTTAAACCCACAAGACCAGACATTATGTATTTTATCCTTTAATGCTAAGCAAAATAATTTAATTAGAGAGAGAAATTCAGTATATCTTTCTTTAAATAAATTATGTCCAAATAAGTACATTAGTCACAGGTTTTTTTTTCTTAATTTTGAAGTTAATGAAAAGTTAAAATTCTTAGTTGAAAAGTTTTATCAATGAATAAATGTTTGAAATGAGCAGTAAAATCTTGTATTTACAGAAAGTTACGGAAAATACTCTATTGTACGGACCTTTTGGAAACCGTTTGTATTGTGTCAGCCTAAGCACACGTTTTTATTTTTATGTAAATCCAAAGAAAACGCGAGTCCATGAGGTATACAATAGCTTTATTATACATTCTGTTTTGTCTATAAATAGAAGCATCGAACATACAGTGTTGTACTCCCCCCCCCTCTATTAAGTTACATTGATTTATTAGGCTAACACTTTATTTGATTTATTTATAAAGAAAAACACAAGCTACTACTCTCTCTCTTGTCTTTGAGATCCTAAAATTTTACCAAAAAAAAAAATCATTTATTTTTTTCTTAACTTATCTTTGAATTATTTTTTTAGTTTCACTTTAATTGAATGTCCCTAAATGAGAGGTAAATAGATAAGGTCCATATTCTAAGAGAATGATATCAACATTAAATGAGCCTATTTCAAAGTGTATCTTACAGGAGGTACAACAGAATGTGTGTATTTTAATGTATACCTTAAAAAAATAAATAATAATTCAAAATTAAAAACATAATTACCTGTTGCTATTTCATACGATATAATTGAAAGAGATTGATTTGTGTCTTCTTCGAAAAGGAGTCTGTTGATAGCAACGATCACAAGTCAAGTAACTTTACTCAAGAGTAAAATAAAACATCTCCAATTGCGCTAGATATCTTCCAAAAATTCTAATTGCCGCTGTCCCCTTTAAGTTAGCTGACACCGGACATTCTGTGTTGTGTGGGGGAAGAATGTCCATTCTGATATCACTCCCGATGGGGCGAGAGTGACATAAGAAAATAAGAGAAAGCGTATCAAATTTCCTGATTTAACATACACATCAGCTTTGAACCATTCGAAGTTCAACACATAAGAAAACAGACATCAAACGTATACAGTACGAAATAAATAAATAAGTACTTAAAATATAATACCAAATTCAAAATACTAAATACAAATATATAACTGGACATCGCAAAAAAGATAAATCAAATACATTTAACAATGAATTCTATCAGTAAGCCAATAAAATATTTAAATGTGCATGTAAATTCAAGTAATTTTTCCCACCAAGACACATTTATAAATAAGAAAGTGTGAACGATAACGTTTTAGCAGACGTAATTTTTAATTGTACATAAAAATGAAATATTAAAGAACTGCAATTTGCCGAACGCTGCTCTAAAAGAAATATTCTGTTTTGTGCACATTTGAGTCATCCTTAAAGTAGTAATACCATAAATAAAACAAGATAATTACCGTTTTCCCCTTTATATCAGGCCAGTGAAAATCATGCTAAGATAAGCGTATCCATACCTGTATCCCGAGGCCGGGTGCCAATTTACTTGCTACAACAAATCGCCTCCTAGTACAATTTTACAAAAGATAAAGTCTTTTTTACAAATGTGTGATATCGTCCTTTTTATAAAAGATATAGTCGCTTTTACAAAAAATGTAGTAGTTACAAATTTTATTAGTAGCGTTCGGCATTTCACAATTCAGTCTATAAAATGATTATGTGTTCCAGGTTTCTAAAGCATGAATAATAATATTTCAGAAAATATTTTGATATAAATTTTTTTGAAACAAAAAAAAATGTACTTTTCAATTTCGGTCCAAATGCCGCCCCGGACATGGGTCCAGTTTTCCCAGCCCTTGCTGCTAACGTAGAAAAATAGTGAACACGGTAGCGGGCTAAGTGGATCAGGTGACATGAAATTATTTTTCAAGTAGGAGATGGAGAATACAAAAAAGTGGACAGATATATATATATCATGATTAGCTTTAATGTCTATTTTTAGTGCTTTGTTGTGAATCTCTTGATGTGCCTATTTGATTATATGCTGTCGTGTAACATTTAGGATTTTAAGAAATGCATAAAACCCGCATTTTTTTAACTATAGTACTAAAGTACCATTAAGTACATACAACATAAAAATGAAATTAAGAATTTCGCTAACATTAATAATACTAGATGAAGTGTTTTCCTATCAGGCATTGCCAATAAAAACAATTAGATCAAAAGAAGCTGCAAGATTTTTTCTCAAATAACTTGATACCAAGTAAAGCAACAAGAAACTGCCTTTTAATAGAGGTACAACACTTACACTAGAAAGGAAATTGGGTATTATTTATAAGCGTTGTAAAACCATTGACACAAAAATCACTTCTTTCAACTATTTTGTTTTTCAAAATTGTAAAGCTATTATTAAATTGAAAACTTTTAACTTCCCTAAATGCATATTGAAATTACACACTCGTGTCTTAGGTAATATAAACCATATTAGATGCTTTCGAAAAGTAACTTTCGTAAAAATCATTTTTGAGATGCCTTTGTTAAGCATCGATCCAATGCACCACTAATTCCACTGATAAACAAAAAAATATACTTTCTCTATTGCGGTATTGCCGGCTCTGCCTCGAATTTTAATTATGAAATGGAGGATATGTATATAAAGAGTAGGCATTAATGGAGAATGGACTAGTGAACTCTACACTAACTCTAGATTTCTTGAACTATGTTATGCTATCGGGAAATCCGGACTTATGTTAATTTTTTAAAAACTATTCAACATATTTATTCGATTTTTTTAAAAAAATTATTTTGAGAAATTCGCAAAAAATTTTGCTTGATCTATAGAATTATAGGTGGCCTGCGGCCGCCCCCTTGTATTGGCCGCCCTCGTGCGGTGCACGAGCTGCACACCTGCTAGGATCGGCCCTGCCCCCCCCCCTCCTGCAAAATCAGGTTTTGGATCCCAAGCCGGATCTTACAAAGGACTGCAAAACTATATATACTTGGCGTCAGTCAGGCTTTGGGCTGAAAAAAATCCTGGTCCCCCCACGGGATGCAGGGGTTGTGAGGGTGTACTTTACGCCTTACATGAGTTGGTATCCCACTTTCTGAGCTTCCTGACTACGCCAACAGGCAGTGGCGAACGGAGAACATTAGGACCCCCTTGCAAAGTCAGGTTTTGGGCCCCATGCCGGATCTTACAAAGGATTGCAAAACCATATATGCTAGGTGTCAATCAGGCTTTGGGCCCCCTAGGACCCTGGGCCCCCCACGATGCGGGGGTGTACGTTACGCCACTGCCAACAAGAGAACTTTGAGTCCCAACAGATTTAACGTACACCAATCCCTCTACACTGCGGATCTTCAGTACACTAGGGTTCCAATTCATGACACGCCGTCTACGGGTCCTGAACATGACCATTACACCACTGCGGTTGGGTTGCTTTCAAAATATTTGGAATTTGCTAAGGTAAACTTACGCAATATTTCTCTGGAGTGACATGGTAATTGTCGAAGCCAACAGCCTTTGTGTAGCTCCGGAGTAGCATTAATTTAAACCAACCAAATGATTCTTCGAGGTAATGTATGTAACCTTCTCCCGTAATTGATTAATAATATACTCAACAAAATATCTACAATCCCTAACTTGGTTTGGAAATCAAAAGAATCTGAATGAATCATCTCCCAAATTTTCATAGCAATTCCTCTTAAGTTCCATAAGAAACATACAAAGCACTCGAATTTATTGAATTGGTAGTATACATCAAAAAATAAATATGATCTATAAAAAGCCTTTACAAGCTTTTTATCCGCTTTAGGAAAGAAAAAGAGGCAAATAACCCCGTTACATATCGAAGAAATGAGTTTGAACGAGACAAATAAGATTATTGCATTCTGTCACACACACACACACACATCGATATCTCTAGACAATGCAATGGTTGCCAGAATTGTTACCACAATATTTGAAACCGAAAATTCTCATAGCGTTTAATCTCTATTACAAACAGCTGTTTCTAAGTCCTTTTATGTTTGAAATGAAATGTGGCATCTTTAGAAGATATTAGGTGAAATGTGAAGAATTGTGCTCGAAGTTCCAAATGGAATGTAAATCTTACAATTTAAAACACGAGAACAAGTTTTTCTTTCTAAGAGCAAGGTATTGGATCTATAACTCAAGTTTTACGATTCTGTTTTTGAGTCACTAGTAATGTTTTTTGCATGGTCGAATTTAAACCTCATTTTGGTTTTATGATTGCATTAAAGTCATGCATGCTCAGTTTTGAAGAATTTCACTCGAAAATGTATTGTTAATCCTATGGAGATTTTTAACACCATCTCTCTCAATGCGGGACCATTATATTTCTTTTAGAATGCAATAAAATGGACTCGAAAGAATAAAAATAAATAAATAAATAAAGACTCATTTACATTTTGTTGCCTTTCAATTCTCTCAAACTTTTTTGAAATTCACTTGCGAGCATTTGTAGATCTTTAAAATAATTTTAAAAGAATCTTTCGGTACTTTTTTGTTTCGCTGGCGCAAATTTCGTTTAGATGGCGTTATTGGTGACAGCACACGATATACACATAAAAATATCAATAATTATTAGTTCTCATTGGTTTTGCATCAATTTTTGAAAAATTATGAAAGATATTACTGAAAGAAAAGACCACGGCTTGTTTTGAAAATATTGTGGTAAAAGGTTACCAGCGGAAATATTCCTTTTGACGTCGGTTATATCATTTTTGGCGACTTTATCACCTGCACCGGCGAATCGGAAAAGAACCAATCAAATGAAAATTTAATTTTTCTGATCCGCTTAATATTTTCCAAGTAACTTCTCAAACGTGAAGAGATGCCATGTAGTTTTTAATATAAGCCGATCCTTGTATAAGCAGAGAATATTTTTTTCCTTCAAAAATATGCTCACAATTCGACACCTGAAAAAATCGAATATGCAAAAATATCCTGTAATTTCCAAACATGTCACCATGAGAGTAAAAATGTTATCAAAAGTTTGGAATATCTTCCCATAAAATTGCAGTTAAGTAAAACGCCAGACGCCAACAACGATGGCTTTATTTCTGGTGAACCTATTAGAAGTTAACACATTTTCTTCATTTATTTGTTATCTTGCACACAATGTACTAGTCATACTTTTTGCGCCATTTTTGATTTGAAAATAATGGAAAGAGAAATTAATACAGCACGGGATCGTTGACCTATGTCTCATTTCCTGGAGGAAAAACTCGCTGCATGATGATCATATGCATTCAGACATCTTTATGAGTAAATATGAATTTTACAAACTATTCGGAAACTCGGATTCGGACTCTGACTTTGAGTGAGTGAGTAAGTGTTTTTTACGTTGCACTATAAAAGCAACACGAGGGTTATTAGCGTCGAACCTCGTAATTTTTAACCTCGGTCAAGTGACAGGGACGACACCAGAGCTGGCACCTTCCCTTTCCTAACTACCCAACCACACCAACGGCAGGGCATAGAGACTCACACTGACTTTGAAGGACATATGTAAAGTTTTTTTCTTTTTGTAATATTTCCCGCCATGCAGCTGTGAATCGGCTTCTTTTGTGGATATGAGCACCACGTGCAATGAACATCTGAACCCTTAAAATATTGCACGGTCTTGTCTTGGACATTTCCCCGGCAGTCTTTGACACCACGAGGAACCCCCTACTCCACCCACGAACCGGATGTAACTCGAGGTTAAAGGTACCGGCCACTACCATGAAAAGAGACCCTAGAGAATGCAGAGAAAGAGACGATTGAAAACTTTCGTAGGGACAAGACGTGACCTCCTCCCTCACAAACAACAGAACTTGGGCTCTAATAATTCTAAACAATATTTTTAAATTACTTCAGTGTACAATATCGAGCTACCTTTATTTATCTCAAACGCCACACTTTTGAAGCAAAATTTTCTTTCAAAACATCCAAAAAGTCAAAAGTTTAAAATCGCTTGCAGAATCTTTTAAAAAATTGTTTTTTCTAAGCTACATATATCCCGAGATTAGCGGATCTGTATAGATCTGTACCCCCTTACTATAAATTCAAAAAAGTTCCAAAAGTGCTTGGAACTCTCGAACTATATTGACAATGGCTGGTAGCCAGAAACATTAATGTTACATAGCATAGTAGCATACAATGAAAACGTAATTAATGTATTTAATAAGGCAGAACAACTGTTGAACCAGGTGGATTTTTTTTACATCTCCATTCCCTCAATCATTTTTTTTATATATAATATGACAAAAAGGTAATTACATACATCACCGTTTTATGATGTTTTTCAATTAGAGCAGAACCGTGCATAAAATTTATGCTTCTATTTGCTTATGAACTACTTCTCCACTCAACATACTACGCAATGTACGAAGCAATCATTAATCACAGATGATATCTCCTTTTGTTTTCTCTTTAGTAAACCATTAATAAATGATGCAGAGCTCGTAACATGATTTTACTCCAACAGTTGCTTCTAAAGAGGCACTAGAGAGTAAAACCCATCAGCATAAATTACAATTGTCGCTAAGTATTTTGGCGCCCTTTTGGCGCAGAGGTAAACGCCACTCGCTATTTGTTATGCTGCTGCTTTTGCAAAGTGGGCGATATCTTCCGTAATCTCGCGAAGTTTTTCTCGTAATTTAGTATTACTTATTCAATCATTGAGTTGACGAGGCTGTTCAGAAGAATGGATGGGTTTATTTTTAAAATTGGAAGTCGGATTAATGTGGGGATTTTGTTACATAACAGATGAAATCGATGTGTCCTTCGATGAGATGGAATATTTTTGCCCAATTTACTATTGTTAGCATGTGTTTTTCAAGGGGGTAGAATGAATATTTAAGGAAATGCAAAATAAGGCCAACTGACTGCAGGGCCGTTTTTAGCCTCCCCGGCGCCCAAGATACTTCATATTGTTACGTCCCTCCACTATTTCCAGAGCATCCTCCCTCCCCTCCTTCAGTTCTTACCTTGCCAGTTTTGGTTCGGGAAGAATTTTCCCTTAACTCTCTAACTCTTTTCCCTTTCTTTGTTTTTGCTCTTTAGAGAGTCTTTCCATTTTCCACCACCTATGAACCCTCCATGATGTTCTGGACTGGCAACCGGCAGCCTTAAGGAAAAGTCACTCTTGGTTGGGACACTCTTATTCACTTTTTACCTTACGGTATCACGGACCACCCACCCATCCTTTTGTAAATTAGTACAGTAAATTAATGAAATCGTTTGTAATTACAATAGAGTACTGTGGCGTTATGAGACTCGGTAGCGTATATTTTGACGCCAGGATAAACATTAAAAATACTTTTATTGTGATCTAAAAATGTGTGTGCTTTACTTCCTTTTCAACGTTTAGAAGATCACTGGGAAGAGAAAAAGTCAGTTTCAGGTGCTAGTCCTATTTTTCCATTCGGTTGCATCGGTATCCACTCCTCGCTTCTTCTCCGGGCATCAGGTCTTCAGGATACGGAACATGAAAAGTAAATAGCCGAATTTCTCTACCTCGGGCACTCGCCTCGTGCTTTCTTCTTAGACCGCAGGATTCCATCATGGAGGACGATCCCTTCTTTCGCCGGGCGACCCTTTTAAACTCCAGGGATGGGTCAACTCCACGCCCCTCATCAACCCCCATTGGCAGACTTCAAGGTTTTGCACCCTGCACCTCGGTATCACTAGTCCACCATTGATGCAGGGAGAGCACTGGCTCGGGTCCCTCTCAAAGGTTCCGGCGACAAGGGCTTGTTTGACATCAGGTTCTAGAACCACCTCGCCGACTTTTCCTCTTTTGATGTTACCCGCCGCCATCTGCGGAGGCGCCAGCCCTTTAAGACAAACAATCACTGCTTATGGATGAAAAATAATACAGTGATGCCCAGCCCATAGTGTTACCAGTTACACCAGTGCTTACAGTCCAGATGTCCGACAAAGGACAATGACGCCAAAACCACGTGTTCTCCAGCTGTAGTATGCGTCATGTATAGGGTGCCGTTTTCTTCTTCGTGACTACGTCACATTATCTCTTAACCAACTTTTACTTTTAACCACCCTTATTCTTTGTTCAGTCACTGCCATTGTACTGGTACAAAGGGGTTCTTGATCATTGCAAAACCAATAAAACATCACTGCGATTAATTTGCTTGACAATATCATTTTGAGTGCATAGCAACATTCAACTTTTCATTTTCCATAGGAAATCTCATTTCAGTCTTTAGTTTCTTTTGGGTAGAAATGTTTATCTCATGACTCCCTAGGCGGTGGTACATTCGCTGTAATTTTGATTTTTTTCTCTTTTTTACCCTCAAATTTTTCGCTCCCCCCAAATATTTTGCGCCCTAGGCAAGTGCTTAGCGTGCCTAAGCGGAAAAGCTGCCCTGGTTGACTGTAATAAAGAACTGTTTGTGAGGTTCTTTTTACCCCTATAACAGTCAAGAACAACGTGGTTAAAATAACTGTCTAAAATTCGTTCGAAATATCCGCATAATTTGACCTATTCTATGTATGGTATCCTGGTTGGTAGATTAAATTTCTAGTAGCCAATAAATTATGAGTTCGTATATCGTTATTTCAACCAAAGATCGCCAAGTAATATAATGTGATATGATATGAGGGTCATAGTAATTAAAGTTCCACATTCGAAATGCTGTAAAAAAAAAGAGCCACTGGTCAGAATGACTTCAAATTTAAGATGAATATTGTTGAAGGGGAAAAACGGTATGGCATAAGGAAAGAAAATTCCCAAGTGAATCAATAGATGGCGCTGAAAGTGGAAAAACAAAAATGGATTCGACTACACGAGACATTTTGCATCGAATTACAACGGCTTTGGTATAAGTTGCTGTAATGAGCTTCTCTATTACTTTCTTTATGCTACTCAGCGCTGTGCTTCGCGTTAACAGCCAAAAGAATTATCTCGTTTCTCAATACAATCAAACCAAATGCTATCCCCCACGCTAAACACAAAACCCGAGAAACTATCTCTTCTTGGTACAGCAGACCAAGCTCTGTACGTCGGGCTAAAAGAAAGGAACTCCTCTCCTTAACATCATATTCAGTCCAGCGCTTTGCGCTCCTAAACCAAGGGACTCGTGAGCCCTGATCGTCTTGTTCGAAAGTCAACCACCTTCTCCCCTCAAAATAGAAAACCACCCCCGCTAATGAGGAGAATTGCTCCAAACATTCCATAATCTACCGCCAACACCACAGTTGCACATTAAACCAACTATGTGTAAGATTGTTTCGGTTTTTTGATGGAAAAAATGGATCCCAAATCATTCAATAGTTGTGGCAGTGTTAGGGAAAAGTCCATCCATCACAGCAAAGTCATACGATATTGGATTGTAAAAATCGCGTTTTAATTGTCCTTGAGCCAAAAACCGCATGAAAAGCAACAAGGAAAACATCTGTTAACAGTCTATACACTTGTGCAAGACATGTTTAATATACTGCTCATCACACACACACACACACACACATTTCTCCCCACAACTTGAAACCTACAAACAATAGTACGGAGTGTAATCCGTGCCTTCAAGCCAACTAAATTTACCATTGAGTACAGCATGTTTTAGGTAACCCTATAGCCAACATTGTTCTCTGGTTATCTTAAAGGTTAGGCTGTTGGAAAATGAGGACTGATCATTTTGTCATTTCCGAAATGTCTCTACAGCAGTTGCATCACTGGTTTTACTATGTGCAAAGGAGCTTGTATCACACAGTGTCATTTATTGATAAACTTCGGAACTTTTTCTTATACCATACCGTTACTTTGTTCTTCAAATCTTTTCAGTTTAAATTTGAAGTCATTGTGAGCAGTGGTTCTTTTTTTTACAGCATTTTGAAAATGGATCTTGAATTATAATCACCTTGTAGATTAAACGTGTTTTGTTTGAAAAGTCATGACCAGTGCGTAAGTACACCTCCGGGGGCCCCAAGGTTCTAGGTCCCAAAGTCTGACTGACGTCAAGTAAGTATGGTTTTGCAATCCTTCGTAAGATCTGGCTTGGGGCCCAAAACCTGATTTTGCAGGGAGGGGGCCTTAATGTTCTCCGTTAAGCCACTGAAATCCTGAAGCCTTGTGATCACGTAGATGTAGAGAATAGTACATTAGCTCAGGCATGTAACTTGTCACGTGACCGTGGTTTAGAATTGCTTTTCGGATAGGCCATATTAAAAGAATCTTTGGGCAGGCTCAAATAAGGAGCTGTGACTTTTGGGAAAATTAATGGTAGTGTGATAATTAAATAATTGATTTATTTACATCACAGCTTTTGAATAATTACAGTTTTTACATTTTCATTGAAGTTATTCATTCTACTGATTACTTCATTAGATCAGAATATGTTATTTATATGAGGGTGGAGGCAACACAACCGTTCTCTTTGGTCGTTTCAGCGGACTCTCTTTCCCTTTTCGGGTGGGACGGTTCGTTTGATACCTCGAATTACATTCGTTCTGGCTTGCACATGTGTCAATCATTTGGTTTCTCACGGTCTTCAGTTTCGGCGTGGTCTCAGATGAAAGGACCCCGCAATATTTGGTGATGCATGTGTGCAAAGGAACGGTGTTATGCTAGCCACAAAAGAGGAACCGATTTTGCATCTGTGGGGGGCAAAAACGTCACAAACAATTAGCAAAAGAGTAGGACACGTAATGAAGAGTTTGTTTTCGAGCATTGATAAGGCTTCTGCTGATGATTAACGAGTTACTTTTAAGGGAAATCTTTCTTTTAATTTCATGTACTGGTGTTTGGTGTGCAGCATCTTCCAAAGGTGTAATTTCATATACCCGCATTACAACCTAAATATTTAACTGTAAATATTTTCTGTATTCTAAACATTAGTATTATCCCCATCTGGCTTTTATTCAAACTCAAGCAACGGCACCATGAAAAGTTCTATTTTTTTTAAAAATTAATCCATGCCTTTTCATTATGTTCTACGTCAAGATATAACTATTAACTATAACGGCAGTGAAATATATTGTAACAAACTTGATGGAAAAGAAAATTTTTTAAATATTCCAAAAAATAATAAAATTTAATGTGAAATAAATTTCAGTGTCTGAAGAATTACATGAATTAGTAAACAAAATAACTGAAGTGATGAATTTATAAACAGACGAAATGATGTTGATATATATTATTAAATATAAAAGAGAAATGATTGCATTGAGCAATGAATAAATGCTATTAAAATAAACTATTAATATAGTAAAGAAACGAAGAATGTGTAATAACTAATCTTACCGGGGATATTAACCAGGAAATATAAAACACGGAACGAGTGAAATCGTGAAACAGCATTCTCTAAAAATGTAAAATATTCCTAAAAATATCCAAAATTAATTGTTTGTTACCTGTCATATTTTCTTATCGAATAAAAATTTCCAAGCGATTAGTCCTTTGAAAAATATATTTGATATTAATAATCGATTCATTTTTGGAATTTGTAAACTATAACGCAATTTATAATAATTTCCTTTGAACATGCATTACAGAAAAAGGAACAATTCAATTTTCAATTTATAATAATTTAGATTTTTGAGACATTCGAAAAGTATAAAATATTCCAAGAAATAATGAAAGTAATTGTTTGTTACTGTAATATTTTCTTACCAAATATAAAAATTCGAAACTCTTGAATCTTTAAAATATATTTAATAACAATAATCGATTCATTTTTGGAATTTGTAAACTACTTCTTTGAAATGCAAAATAGAATAAATTCCATTCATTGCAGAAAAAGGACTAGCTCAATTTTCGATTTATAATAATTTTGCTTTCTCTGATACACATTGAATTTTAGAACGCTTACTTGTTCTTTACTCATGAAACGGATTTTACTATAAATTCTCCATTGTAGTTTGATAAATTTAAGTAGTTATAAATGTAAATTGCAACAATTTTCATTAGCTTTTGAAAACAGAAACGTTAAATTAGGGTTAAAGTAAATTGAATTACTGACTTTTAATTATGTTTCAGTATTTCATGTTCATCATGACATAAGTTTTAAAAAGTAAAGTTGGCGAAAAGATAATGAAGAATTTGTAAATAAGTAAACAATTTAAGGAGATCTTCCTTTTGAATTATTTTAATAAATCAAGTCTAACTACTTTAATAAAAATAAGAAATTTTACATCTTAAGTATTTATATTAAAATCAATATTTTTCTCCGCATATGAAATGAAGCATTCTTTTTTGTTTTTAAGATTCTAGAGTGAGAAAAGGAATAAAAAAAATGGCATATTAAAATCTTTTTGGCTACTGGAATTCCAAAGTCATTACCCCTGTTACAATATTCATGATTCCATTTCACATTTACTCGTATTATTGACTGAACATTTACCATATCAGAACTTATTACATCTTTGTAATACCCTATATGTAAATCATGAAATCACTTTCAATATTATTATTCGCAATATTTTTATGTATCATATTAGATAATGAAATTTCGCGGAATTGCTCATTTACATTAACTTTCCATACAAGAACACACAAGATAATTCAACACTTTCTATCACGTTTTCGTGCAAAGAATAGACATCTCTATAACAGCTGATTCTACATTGTCTAGACTGGTCCATCAAGATTTTACAAAAAGGTAACTGATTGCAAACAAATTTTGAGACAGGCACAAGAAAGAGAAAAAAAAAATATCACCTTTTAGAATTGATACAGATCAACCTACCAGACAAAATGGACTTTTCCAGAAATATTGTGATTAACAATTCAAAAAAGGAAATAAAAATGTGATTGATACAGAATATAAGCAATTTATTTAATTCTTGAGCAATAGTTGAAAAGTATGACTTGCTCAAATAAGTATAAGAGATAAGTCCACATGGATCAATCAGTATATAAGATGGAGTAAAAAAAAAAAAAAAAAATCAACGTTATAAAATTTGTCATCAGTGACAACGAATCAAGTACCGTTTATATTTTCTCTTTCTTAACTATGTATTTATATGACTATCCAATTATATCTGCATCAATATTATTTACTTTGTTTAAAAAGTAGAAATAACTTAATAAATAGAAATAATACTAACATAACACGTTATAGTTATTGAGTGCTCTTAAAAAAATATTTATAGTCATCAAAATTTTAAAATAACAATGCTATCTGATAGTTCATCAACAAAAGGTCATTCAACTTTTTCATTTGAGATATTTTTCGACATGTGATCTGGTAGTCTTATAAGAATGAATTACAGAACTTGCATAGTTATTATACCTTATTTTTTAATAATTATTAACTTAATGTATTTTGGACTCTGGACAATCTAAATATTTTTAAGTATTTTTTCTGTCTATCATTAATATATTTTATTGGTTTAGTTTTTACTGCTTATATTTGCGTAATAATTATTTGCAACATTTCGAACTGTATTGATGCCGGTTTCATATTACCCCAACGATATTTTGCATTCAGATTATGAGGACATGTTAAAAATAATTTTGGTTCATTAGGAAGTTTGAAGACTACTGGTATTTTTTAAAATATAATTTTGAAACAGCGTTTTATTAGTTAAAATATATTATTTAGTATCACTTCTCCAGGCTAAAACCAGAGAGACTTCATTCTTCATTTTATTGGTAATGTTGCTCATAATTTTTTTTAAAAAAAGCTGAAAACTTACTTTGAAGGGAAAAAAACACTCTTACCTCTTAGATCACAGTAAATCAACTAGAGAGCATCTACTATATCTATGTGTAAAAACTGTAATTTTAAGATTTGAGATATTTTTTTTTTGACAATGTGGCACATCTATACAAATAAATAAAATTGAAGTGTCTGTTTGTAATTTCAAATTAGCAGCTTTTTACTTAATGCACTAAAAGTATATACGGTACTCATAACAAAAAACCAATTTTTAAATTTTTTGTCTGTCTGTCTGTCTGTTTGTTCCGGCTAATCTCGGAAACGGCTGGTGCGATTTTAAAAATTCTTTCACTAATGGAAAGCTACATTAACGGGGAGTAACATAGGCTATATTTTATTCCCGTATTCTTACGGGAACGGAAACTATACGGGTGAACGTGAAACTGAATGCCAAGATGAACGCCAAATTCAACGCCAAGCTGAGCTAATGAAGTCGTTGTTTTGGTTACTGGCGACCGATGCTCTTCATGAGACATAACAGTGTTACGCGCACATGATAATACGCTGACACGTGCCATAATTTTTTTTTAGGATAGTTATCTCCCTGTTCAGTTAAGTAGAGCATCGGCTGTTTCGGATGCACTTTTAAAAATAATAAATCAAGGCTTCATAAGCAAAAAGCAATGCAAGAAACAAAAAATTGATAAGTTTTACGGTTAGTTTTAATCCTTTCTTTTTTTTTATTTACATTTTTAGTCACACTTAAACAATAGTTATTATTTGCTTAATATTTATATTGTAATCGAAGAATAATATTTTTCAAGGTATCTTTCATTTTTCTGCCTCTCTGTTTTTCTTAATTCAAATTGTTCTTAATTTCTTAATTGTGAGTTTCTTTAATGTGGCGTTGCGGGGGCTCAAGTGGCGTTATAGATAATTATCCCCATTTTTAAACTATTAGACGTACAGTCTTGAAATTTGAAAAGCAGATTCCTTTCGTAAAGTAGAGAACCGCTACAAAATGGGTTTCACGAATATGAACTACCAAGTTTAATTTCGGGAGATTAAGAGGCGTAATTGATAAATATTTCCATTTTAAACTATTTGATCATCCTGCTTGAAAATTGGTAGGCATGTTCCTTTCATGGAATAGAGTTCCTCTAACAAAGAGTAAAACGAAAATTGACCCCCAACGATGGTTGCGAGGGGTCAAGAGGAGATACAGAAAAAAATTCCTGGTTTTAATTGTCAGACCCAATTACTTGAAATTTGTTAAGCATGTTTCTTTTGTTGAATAGGGATCCACTAAGAATGTATTTTAAACAAATCAAGTTCTGGGGGGGGGGGTGCAGGGGATTACTGGGACGTATTGACAAAAAAAATTACTTTTTTTGAGCTACAAGGACTATAATAATGAAATTTGGTTTGCATTTTTCTTTTGTTGAATTGAAATCCGCTAAGAGCGGTTATTTTGGAAAACGGCTCTCAACGGGATTACGGGGATATTGATAGTAAAACTTTTTTTTTTTTCTGTTAGATTTAGACTTGAAATTTGGCTTGCATGTTCAATTTACGGAGTAGAGATCCACCGAAAATTGGTTTTGCGGGAATCCACTTGGTTTTTGGGTTACGAAAGAGCAAACATCATTCTATGCTTCAATTTTAGAGATTTTTAGAAAACACAAATTAGATGAGTTCTGCCCCTTTTTTTATCAACAGGCGACAGTTACAGGTATAATTATATTTTTCAATACAATCGAATTCTTAATGCAGGACTTAGATATCAATAATTTATACATATATATAAGCAGTAAAAATTTATAAAACATCATGAAATTCCCAGCGAAGCGGGCGGGTAACAGCTAGTAATATATATTTTTTGGCTGCCACAGTTCATCGTATAATACTTAAGAGTCACATAGCAGTCTTTTTATACGAAAATTTGGTTAGTACTCTAGACATGCTAATCAAAATGTCGAAATCTCCAAAAAGTGCGCATAGCAAATATTGGCTTGACAACGATGTACTGTAGTAAATAGAGTGTTTGTATCTAGGGGGAGCTAGGATCGTATCTAAGGTTTTCAGTGCTGGGTCAAAATTAGTTTTTGTGTTCCTTTTCGACAAGGTGTTAACCAAAAGGTGACCACCATACTTTTCCGGAATTTTTTCAATTTCATAACATGAAAATCTGCATTTTTGGCATAATTTTTTTTTCTTCGTAAGAATGAATAAGTAAAAAAAAAATCAAGCCAACAACAACAATGATACTGTGAAGATAGAATTGATTAATGAAGAATAAAATCAAAAAACAAAAATTCATGTGAAAAATTAATACAGAACATTTTTTTAAATTTACTGAATTAAAAGGCAATGATAAGCAGGGAGTCTTAAGACTCTTTGAGGCCCTGGGCCCAGAGAAATCTTACGATTTTTTGTGTCCCTGGGCTCCTATGCAAAAGTAGACAGTATATAGCAATGCCTGAGATCTTTAAAAGTAGACAGTATATAGCAATGTCTGAGATCTTTAAAAGTAGACAGTATATAGCAATGCCTGAGATCTTTAAAGTAGACAGTATATAGCAATGTCTGAGATCTTTAAAAGTAGACAGTATATAGCAATGCCTGAGATCTTTAAAAGTAGACAGTATATAGCAATGTCTGAGATCTTTAAAAGTAGACAGTATATAGCAATGCCTGAGATCTTTAAAGTAGACAGTATATAGCAATGTCTGAGATCTTTAAAAGTAGACAGTATAATACTCGTTCAAACGGTAATTTGAGACAAACAAATGTGCACGACGCACTGTATGGTGTTCAAAAACTTAGGCACAAAACGGTTCAACTGAGGGTTGCATTTAGACTAAATGAGTTGAATTAATGTTCATTGTTTTTTTGCCTACGCCTAGACATGGACAACGGTCATCACATAATAATACAGTCTATTCACTTTTGTTAGTTGATATGCAGTTTGAAATTCCCTGTTTTTCAGAGAATATGTACTGAAATAATATTTGACTACATTAAAATTATCCGGATCATCTTATTAAGATAGAGTCGAGAATGAAACGAGGCCCCCACCAAGAGCGAAGCTCTGGGCCCATGCTTTTAGACGTCCCTGATGCTTATCTAACTAGTGAAGGCCTCTAATATCAGTATTCACACAACATTTTTCAACATAGCATACAATTCATACAACTTTTTTTACCATAACATGCAACATTTTTTCCATGTAAACATTTCCTACTTACAACAAATCAATATTGCTCAATAGTTTTACAATTCTTTTCTAGCTCCCCCCCCCCCCCCAAATATTTGTTCATTTAATTGAAACATTTTCCAGAATTTTAAATTTTTGCTTTTGTGAACCCTAATCATTAGCGTATACGAAATAAGAATCACAGAAAACAAGAAAATCTTAAATTAAAACTGAAACATTTTTTTAATGAGAGAAATATAATCGAATTTTAATATCAGTTCGTATTACGAACATCTTCAGAAACGAATCTTTTCCATTTAAAAAAAAAAGTCCAACACAATTGTATAGGTTCAAAAAAAAAACGATTTTTGAGAAAAATACTAGCCAATTCAATTAAAATGAGAACTTTTCAAATAAATGTTGTTGTTTTTATCAGTTCACATGGCAAACAAAAACGAAGCTTTTTTTTCTGTCAGTTTTTCTTTTCTGTTAGCATATTCTCCTAACACCAGGCCAAATGTGGTCTCCACAAAATATTTATTACATTTTGTTCGCTTGGTATTTTTAATAGCCACATTTTATTCAAATGCATTATCCTTATCCTCGACAATAGATCATGATCAAGCACTTAGCAATTTCTTTTACCATCTGTGTGTATCAATCTTTTTCCATATTTATTACAACTCCATTACATTTCATCCATTCATTGATTATTTCTACGCACCTCCACACATGTGTCCTCTCCTGGTGATTCCAAACCAGAACGTGCGACGTCCAAAGAAACCAAACACAGGAAATGCCACTCCCGTCAAACGAGAGCAGCTGATCATTCCACAGTCAAATCACGTTTCTCGAGCTTCCTCAGCCCCCCGGAAAGTAATCGACCAAGCGGAAATTTCAAAATAAAAGTCAGGCCCTCAAAACGTCATTTCTGGATACGGCTAATTTATTCTGATACATAAGGGAAGAGGCCTTGGAGGTATGAGTCGGGATTAAGCTCTGAAAGTACAGATTTCGACTTTAATTTCCAGATGTTTTTTTTGATTTATTGTTTGATTAACGTAAAATATATAGAAGTAGCTCTGAGTGGTATCTGGTAACTGAATTGAAAACTTTAGGAAATTGTAAATAACCGGAACGAGATACCATGTATACAGTCGTTTATCTTTCTAAGTAGTATATTTTAATGCATTGTGATGTTATACTGGCTGTAAAAATACCTTATTTATTCCTAGCTAAGCTGCTGTCGAGTCTAAACCGCACACCCAAATCCTCAACACGTTTTAATGAAAAAATAGAAATAGTGCGAAATGGTTTATATCGATATCCGATATTTTGCGAAATTTAAAAAATTCAAATGAGGACTAATAAAAAGTGAATAATTAATTTATTTTACCAGTATTAAATGTTTTTAAATACCGTAATTGCTCTAACTGTCGGTATCATGTTTAATTTCCCCATCCTACGAATTTTTCCGCCTTCGATTAAAAACCACCACACCCGATTTTCGGTAGCATTGACATGGGAGGGGGTAGGAATTAACTGCTTAGATTTGAATAAATACGGTAATATAAAACGTCAAAAATTTCAATAGTTGTAAAATAACAAGTACTAATAGTTTTGAATAGTTAAAAAAAATTTTTTTGTATTAATTAATATGATACAATGTTATTATATGTACATCTTATGAAAGAAATTTGTGGTATGGACAGTAGCGCACACAAAAAATTATCAAGGGGGGGGAGTTCATGGTCGATAGTTCCCCAACTCGATTCATACCTCAAGACAACACCTATTGATTCGTCTCATTTTGTCGATTTTGTTAACAAAAAAAAACAAAAAAAAAATTATTGAATTATATAATAATTAGCATTCATTAACAAAATAAAATGTTGGTTACAAGTACTTAATTAAATTTTACGTTATATATAAATAGGCTTATCATCAATCGAAAAAAACTCAAGGGTTTTGGGGGGTCTCCGGACCCCCAGGACACCCTCCTTTTGTGCGCCACTGGGTATGGATATACCTTGATAGTAAAACAAATGCAAATACTATTTCGAAACATTGAGATTTATTTCTACTTCTTCGATTAGATCTCATTGATTTTTGAAAATAATTAATCTCGTATTTTTTCTTTTTATATTTATTTGATTCTAAACATTTTTTGGATGGAATATAATTTATATTGAACTGAAAGACTTAATTCAGATCATTTTTTAATTCAAATTCGGATCTAATTTTACAACATAAGAATATTCAAAAAAAAAAAATTGAAGCAAAGAATGATTAACAGAAGAAAGTATTTTTCTTTGCTATGTTTTTAAAAAATATAACATATTTCGATTAATATCAAATATACTACAAAGCTTTATGCTTTGTAAGGCAAAAGTGCATCAGTCATGCTGTTTTAAATGTATAAATGATACTTATATAGTGAAAATTTTGGCTTCGCTATAATAATTTTGTACTTTTCGTTTTATTATCAGCGTCAGGATGATACGTTGCAAGCTGTGACTTGTTTTTCGCGGCAATAAATAAATGTTATATTACATAAAATTTCGAATAAAACAGAATGAAATTGTGAAATTTTTTTAGATTTAATAGTAGTTATAAAATAATTCGATTCCAAATATCTGATTTGGTAAACTTTTGTTAGCAAATTACATCTGGAAGTAAATAGATAATATAGAAAAAATAATAAATCACGCTTCTTTGAAACGACTATAAAAAAGGTTTTATACACTTTCAAAAAAGAGAGAATGTTTATAATTGGAAGCCTCCGAGTCAACAATTATCTATGCTTAAAGAGTTTTTTTTCATTCCAAAATATTTCTTTCAACTGTATGTACGATTTATATATAAAAACCTAATTGAAGTTTATATCTTAATTCTCCTACAGATGAAATCAAAATAAAGTATAAAGTAAATCAACATTTTACTGTCTCATTGATTTTGATATAAATAGTCATCAGTAGAGAGCCACAAAAATTTTTCAAGGGGGGGATCCATAGTCGAAAGTCCCCAACTCGTATCATACCTCAAGACTACACCAATTGATTCTTCTGATTTTGTCAATTTTGTTAACATAAAAAGTAAACAAAAAATAAATTATTGAATTCATAATTAGCATTAAGTAATAAAATAAGTTGTTAATTACAAGAACTAAAAAAAATTTTTGTGTTATATATATATAGGATTATCATCAATCGAAAAAAACTCAAGGGCTTTGGGGGGGGCGGACCTTTAGGACCCCCCCCCCCCTTGTGTGCGCCACTGATAGTCATACTTCTAGCTTCACTTAAGATAAAAATAGTATTATTTTCCACAAGATTTTATTCCATACAAGTATTTACAATAACCATTTTTAACATTTCTCTAAATTTCACTCATTCCAACCTTTTCTTGACACATTTATGATAAATAACCATCAAACTTTTCTTTCTTTATTGTTAAGAAAAAAAACTGTTTTTGAAGTATTTCACAAAAAAGAAAAGAAAAAAAAAACTTCTCCATTTCGAATACCCGACTGAAATTTCAATTGATTCACCTAACTTACAAAGAAATATAATAGGCCACCTTTCCCTGTGCCACAGATCAGAGAGCCATCCTCTCTCCCACTACACCCTCCAGATGATACACATAATCACACTCATTTCACTTAATTGGTGTCACCGGCTCACCAGATCGTTAATTTATCTCCTTCTACACTGGGTCACATGACAATTCGTACGTGCTCCAGAAGCCAATTATTATATCCATTGAATGGAGAGAAAAAAAAAGGGGGTCTGACGTAAAAATCGCTTGGTGACGTCCCAAAGAAGGAAGTTCGTTGACCGGACAGGTGGCAGGATTGTCCATCCGTACACCAATCAAAGGAGAAAACGGTTACATCCATTCTGACAAGTCCATCACGCTACTGCGACAGCTGTGCATATAATATTAGTCAGCAGCAGTGAAACCAGAAGAAAAAAAGATTATGCTCTGAACAATCCAAAACCTCCACTTGAAGTTGTCACCGAAAGCGCAGACTCAATTTGGTTGTCCTTTTTTTTTAAAACACTTTGTGACTTCTGTTTTATTTTGTTCTCTCTCTCTTGTTGCGTTGTTCTTTTTTCTTGTTCTTTCTCTTCTTCCTGTCCGTTTTTTATGTTATAATTTCTATTTCAGTTAATGACACTGCAGTTTGGGTCATGAGTTATGACAAAGCCCGTTTTGTTATCGCCCGGACCGAGCGCTGAAGAAGAGGAGTCGGATTACGACTGGGAACGTTCCCGAAAAAAAAAGGGAGTAAGTGTATGAGTGAGAAGATGTTGCGAAGTTCTTATGTGATGAAATTTTAAAAAAAAGTAGAAAAAAGAAAAAAAGAAAAACTAGAGGACTGTGTGTGTGAGTAATGTAACGGGTAGAATTGCGCTGTGTCATTCGTTTTTTATTACGTATGCAATAAAAACAGTGTGTGGCCACCTTCTGTTACAACTGCGTTTAACTAGTCTATTACAACTGTTTAAACAAAACTGTTTATAAAAACAGTTTTTTGTTTATTTAGTTCCCAAAACTTGATTTAAAGTATCTCTTTTTACTCATAGTTTCAACTCAGTGACTTCCATTCTCTCATTAGGGGGATTTTAAAGTTTTAAGAAAGAAACTTTGAAAAGAAATGAACATTTTATTACCAAGACAATAATAATAATAAAAAGAACAAATACAGATATCTGAAACCTTTCTTTTTAAATACAGTAGAACGTCATTTATCCGAAAGTTTATTATCCGGAGCGTCAAATATCCGGACCAAGGTTCATTTTCGAACAGTGCAATGTTCAGCAGTTGTTTCGCGGGAGGCCAAAAGTGATGGGAAAACCTAAGGTGGGGGATATTTGGAGAATTTAGTTGTGCGATTAGGTAAACATCTGCGCGTAATATTAGGTCAGTTTGTTTCCAAGTGACGGGGTGTATATATGCTCTTTTGTTGATGAGGAAACCTGGATGGTATGCTATGTAGAAGACTGTGGATTTCAAATGGTGAATGATGACGAGATTGTGACTTCCGTGCAAGAAGAATCCGACCCTGCCGACGATGGAACGGATGAAGACGAGGACAACACACAACAACGAAAGTAGATGGGTCCATCAAATGCTGACGCTTTCTGCGTTAGAGACAGCTATGGAGTGGTACGAACAACAATCAGAATGCTGTCCTACTCAACTACTATTGCTCAAGAGAATCAGAGAATTGTACACGAAGGTGTACAATGGTACAGCGAAAAATAAGTGATTATTTTCCACAATAAAAGTAAAATGGCGACATTCTGCACCTATTTTGCTTTTCCTTCGAGCACGTTTCCCGCGTGTGATGATTTTCAACATTCGTATAGTGTCCGGTTTCATATACTGCATCGATCGCATTCAGTTTTCGGTTATCCGAACTATCGCGTATCCGAATGGTGTCCGGTCCCAATTGATTCGGATGAACGACGTCCTACTGTAATAGCAAAATGTAGGAATAGAACGAAAAATTTAATTCGCCTAGAACGGGGGAGGAAATTGTTTTGGCTCGAGGGCAACATTGTGGAAGCGGAGGATACTGGAGGGCCGCACCTCTTTTTTTATTGCCTTCATTAGTTTATTTTGCATCTCAAAAAAAGACATAATTTGTATCAAAAAAATCAATAAATATAACTCAGGTATCGTTCTCATCCCTTGGGCATGAATCAAAATTACAAGGTCCATTGCCAATAGCATTCATATAGCTTCAGAATGCGTGACTTTCATAATCACTCACAGATATCTTCGAATGCACATTTGAAAATCTATCCAAAGAAAATTAGTTAACATTTTGATCGAATTCATAATATTTTTGAGCAGGCATTTGTCGAAATATACGACCATTGTACCACCCAAACAGTACAGTGGTTAGTGACGCTGTGTTCGAGTCCCAGAATATCTATGGATGTTTGTAAATGAATAATGCCAGTGCGAAATGGGGGTCACTTTAAATATTCGCCGAGTCCTCTCGAGAGGTTGGTGGGAAAAAAGAGAGATAGGATGCCCCCTGACCTCCTCTACGGTGTTCTTCCTCAAAACTGAGATGGAAGGAGCTTTAAATGTAGTGTTACTTGTACGGTGCTCAAAACGACAGCACCCCCCCCCCAGGTAAACTAACCCTTACCATGATGAATTTCGTGGGCTTGATCTGACGCTGTTGATCCGGTGAAACCAGAAGCAACAATAAACAACACACATGTACAATCAGCTACAAATTTACAAAAAATTGGATTTTCATTTGCTATGTATTTGTATTTTTCCTTGTATTTCATTGAGAATTCTGTATTTTTTATAATATGTCTTTCACGGATTTTTTCATGTAACGCTTTTTAAAAATTTGTTGTTGCTTATGCCACCTGATCGACAGTAACATCAGATCAAGGTCCACGAAATTCATCGCGGCTAAGGGCTAGATTTTTACGCCTGTCGTTAGTCTTAGCTTTGATCACCATGCAGGTGGACAGTACGATTTTGCTCGGTTCCACCCCAATTTTGAGAGAGGACACCCTGGGAATGGTCAGGGGCCTCCCACCTCTCTTTCCTTTCCACCAACCTAAAAAGAGGACTTGCGGCTCGACGGCTATTTAGAGTACCCCATGCTGCGAAGAGAGGCACTATACATTTCAAACATCCAAGCCTTCTACGGGATTCGAATGCAGGCCCTACGGCACCGCAGTCAGCGTCGCTAACCAGTATACCGGATAGTCGACCTTAAAAATTTAATTCACGAATGATATTTAATTTACATTTAAGTGTTTATATTCTGTGTTGTCAACAACTAATCTTTAGCCAAGGCACTACTGTTTAGACAAATATTATTTAATTCGTTGTCAAATAATGGCCGCTCAAGCTAAAAGTGAGTTAATAAACAAATAGAAATGTAATAAAATTGTAGAACGTATAATTTGAAAAATAATTAATTTTTAAGATGAGTTTCATTATTTTATATTAAGGCATTTGCAGTTTACCATATTTTGTATTTTATGTAAAAACTAATATTTATATTTATACTTGTAAATCTGGAAGCAATTTCTTTGTAACCACCTTCAGTTTACCAGATTGGCAACAGTCCGTATTTTGGCGTCAAACTAGTTGCAACGTTTTGATGCTAGCACACAGCTAAGCCTAATGGAATAAAAAATTGTTCTTCGAATTCTTTGCAGCAAATATTTATACTTTTAACTTTATGGAACCAATCGTTTCATAACACTCCTTTTTTTTCTTCTTTACAAAAAACATTTTTTTGCGCACCACATGTACCTTTTAATAAACATGTTTATACATCTGAATACCTTTCATTCGATTATCTTTTAAATTTTAAACCTGTTCTTTTTCCCTAAAAGAACAGCTATATTTTTGAAATGTATAAATAGATTATCTCTTTAAACCAACTTAGTTCCATCCTTGATCTTTCGAACAGAAGTCAGGCGCCTGGAGACCCAAACGATTACAGTCTCTTCCTTCCGACTGAAACTTTGACAAGCCCGACATCCTGGTTCAGGCATCATTTTTCAAAACAATGTCGGTAAGCTTGTTTTTGATAGCCCGGTATGCACATCCCAAAGAGAACTACCCTCTCGAGTAACCTTCAAAATGACCGCTCTTCAACCTCGGACTACGACAAACGCAGATTTAGCGGAAACGGTAATACAGCACTGGGTTTCCGGCCGTTCCGATAACCACACGGTGCTGACCTCCAACTAAACTGCGCAGTTGAGGGAGGTTATCTCCGTCAACACTCCCACTTCCATTAGCTAAGGACACTAGTTCTGACGGCTTCATTTCAGTTGGCTTTGATCAACAATGTTTAAATATGGTCAAACAGGGCGCAACTTTGTTGACAGTGGGTAGCTATACACTATATCACGCACGGTTTTCTCTCCAACGACAAGGTCGTCTTGAATGGATCGTAAATATGCTCCAAGGACCTTGGCAGCGGGTGGGCTTAAAGAACAAAATGATTTTTAAAGCAAATAGCACTTTTGTAATAAAAGGCTTTCTTTCGTAATGCCTCAGGTAGGGTAGGAGGTTAAAAGGTAATTTAAGAGATTCCCTGGAGGTTATTTTAAGGATGTCCCCCGAGTCAGAGTTGTGAAAAGCTGTCACACAGAGTTTAAATAAAGGAATGAGACCTTCAAGATGTCAAGGATAATTTTAAGAGCCAGACCCCTGAGAGCTAATGTCGAGATATTTGTTCAAAATAAAAGACTGGTTGTGCAACCCTCTTTATAGAATGTGAATACGGAATATCATTAATAACTGTTCAAACACAAAAATAAGAAAGAAAAACAAATGTATTCAGTCGATCCTAGTTTAAAGTAAGAAAAATATTTAAACTCTTAAAACTCTTTGTGTCATTTAAAAATATTTTTAATAACGTAGAGCCAGTGGCACACACAAGGGGGGGGGGGTGTCCTGGGGGTCCGGAAACCCTCCAAAGCCCTTGAGTTTTTATCGATTGATGTGATAAACTTATATACATATATATAACGTAAAATTCAATTAAGTACTTGTAATTAACAATTTATTTTATTAATTGATGCTAATTATTTATTCAATAATTTATTTGTTACGGTTTTTTGAACAAAATCGACAAAATCAGAATTTATTACTTTTTGAATCTATCAATTTTTTTGTATATTGAACTACAAATCTCGTCCTCAATATTTTAACACGGGGATTGCAAACGAGGTCCAGGTGAACATCATGGGGTCTATGGAAGCTTAAGAAGGGTATCCAAGGATCGATGATAATTCTTACTGTTTTAAAATTTCCTTTTATTTTTAGGGGTTGTATTTATTCGATAATATCCGATTTAAAGTATCCGAATACGTATGGAGTACTTTTTAACAAAATAGCATATTTAAACATTATAAAGGCTTTTTTAGGACTAATACCAATAAATACTAATATTTAACTATAACAATATTTAATATAAATTATCTAAATTTTACAAAAAGATCACAATTGTAAGGGGAATTTTAACAATATTTTTGAAGAACAAAGCAATTAGAGAAAAAAGTAATAAACTTATATTATAAAAGTATTACTAAAGCAAATTAGATGCATTTATCTAGAAAATGTACTAAAATTGTAATATTTTATTAAAATTTGAAAATTTTAGAGCTGATTGAGTAAACATTATAAGAAATGTTACACTTTTTATGAGACCATTATTTAAATAACAAGCCATAGCTCAAAAGGTATTCATACAATAAGAAACATTTTAGTACATTCAATAGAAAATAATATAAATATCAGGTTAAAAAAGTTTTATAGAAATATATTCGGAACATTTTGAGTTATCAGACTCGCCCTGACAGATTTTGAGCAATTTAAATGCCCACTTCTGGTTGGTCAAAGACCCACTTCCGGTTTTTCTAACTTTTTAAAATGGATTGTAACTTTGCCTCTAGGAGTGTAGAAACAAAACAAAGTATGTTTTGTAAAGCCGAAAGACAGCTCTAATCGAGAAAGGAAAGAACAAAAATATCTGTCTTGACCGAATTTGGTCATTTTCAACGTGTTCAGATACCTTAATATGTATAAATATCGGATAAATTTGTATTGGCAAAGTGTGTAATCTGCATCTAAAGCGGAATGTAAACGTAATATAAAAAATAAATCATTAATATAATTAGCCTCTTTTTTTCTAATTTTCTATTCATATTCTTAGTTAAACTGTTATCTTTAAGTTTTTTTGTGGGCAATTACTAAGTGTTAAGATTATATTATATACGCTGTATATTAGAGAAAATCGTAAAGGAAATTGTTTTTTTAAAAGAGGTCGATGTTAGAAAAGTTTGGGAACCTCTGCTTTAATATTTGCCGTTAACTTTCCGTTTTGCATTAACGCATAAAAATTGTATGGTATTTAATCTTTTTGTCTAAATTTTAAAGATGCATTATGAATACACCAGTGATGCACACCGGAATTTTTCAAGGGGTGGAGTAGAGGTCCAGGGTTGAATGTCCACCATTCTTGTATTATGTTCTAATACGCAGCACAAGATATTATTTTGATTTTGCTGATTTTCGGGAACAAAAACCAATAAAAACTTAATTATTGAATAAACGATTAGCATTAATTAATAAAATTCAGAATTACTAACAAGTACTTAATTAAATTTTACGTACTGTATTCATAGGATTATAATCAATCGAGAGAAAAAAATCAAGGGCTATGAGGGGTGGGGGTGGGAAGGGATCTGGACTCGGGGCCCTCCTATTGTGTGCACCACTAATAAACAGGGGAATGTTTTATATGCACATGAGCATATTTATTGGATAACTTATCTGAAAAAAGTATTTTTTGTTTCGTTTTTAACCTCAAAGACAGCATTTAGAATTTTATTCATCAGGTTTTTGCTGTTTAATGAACATTCTAATATTTAAGAAATACCGATAACAGGGAACAATGAACACTCTCTTATTTCGTCAAAATACAAAAAAGAATTGCAAATATAAAATTACGAGCGAAGTATTAGAACAAAAAACTACTTGAAATAAATGTACTTTTAAATCAACTTAAAAAAAGTTTACATAATATATATGTGTGGATATATTCAAAATTTATCTTTTAAAACTTCCTTCTGCCAACCATTTTGAATAAATCTAGAATAGAGTATCAATTTGAAAGCAATAAAATGCATTCTCAAAAGAGAAAAATATAATGAAGGTTTTTATGGAATTTCATTTTTCTTCCAAATCCAGCAAATACAGTTTTATGCTTATTTCAATGAGTCACTAATGAATTTTAAGAACATTACATAAAAAAGATTTAGAAGTTCTTTCCGAAATCGGAGATAAAATTTAATTCCAGAGAAAGCCTTCTTTATCTTTTGCTGTTTCGTATGCACTTTGTTACATTCAAATTGATGCAATAGTATAGCTTTGAGGAGAAAGAGTTAAGAGCTCCCGTAGGATTCATATTAATTACATTTATTTATTCAAAATCGCCGATGAAAGAGAATTTTAGGTTAGTGTAAGAAAATAAAGAATTCATTCATAAACACAATTTTTGGCAAGCATTTTTAGGCTAATTTATATCTAGGCAGTAAGCAGGTAGTAGTGAAGTTCATAGAAAATAGAATTAGATTGAAAGTAGAAAGATAGAAGAATAAACAAAAGGTAGGAAAGTAAATCAAAAATGGTAGAGAGTATAATATTGAAGGTAGAAAGTAGATTAAATGCAATTAATGTTTTACGGAATTTTTTAATTCAACGCTAGGAGGATTTTGAATACTTTTTTTACAATTAATTCAAACTCTTCAACGATAATGTTATACCAATAAAATCAATCATACGGTAGCGAAATAGTAAAATTTAATAAGTAACCATCTGTTAATGCCACGGCGGGAAAAAAAACTCCACATTTTGTCGTTTGTGATTATGAAAAAAAATATATGATTGGTTATTTTGTATCATGTGACTGCAACGGTAGTAGCACAGACAACAGGAAATGATAGTTAAATTCGTTAACGTATGATAACAACAAACGGGAAGTACCATGACACTATTGCAAATAGTTATCGACGTAAAATCATAAAACAAGAAATAAATGCGCACAACGTTTTGATAAAAATCTCTGTTATTTATCATGACTTGAAAATAACTAACAATTCCCTAAGTAAATAATTTCTGAAATACTATACGCATTTTAAATTAAATAAAATAAGAAAGTGGTTGTAAAAATGCCAAGCAAAAAGTATATGTTCAAAAATGCATTAAAAAACAACTAAAGATGAAAGAAAATTTTTAAAAAATGTTAAAGATTATTCAATTTTTTGCACAGAAATTACAACTGTAACACACGGTATAGTTCCAAGACCGAAATGTAGGTGCCGCCATTACAATATGGCTTAGACCGGAAGTGTGTCTGTACGAAACACTGTAGTACCGTCAGAGAGAGTTTGGATCTGGACAAGCGTGCGTTCCCCATTTTCGATGTCCAATCCTGGACTATGTAAACTTTACTTATTTTCACTTATTTTCTCTAAATGTTTGTCTTGTAATTGTCTAAGTGTCTGTTCTTTGTAACTGTGCTATCTTATGTCATTAAATATATTAATTTACCCGAGATTCTATTAATTACTTTGGTTACCCAAGTAATGACGTAAGCGCAGTTACACAACTCATATCATTTCATTGAATGAAGTAAAACTGTTAGTCGGCGATTCTTTCTAGAGTAAATTTATATTTTCAAATATACATATATATAATCTTTCAATCTTTTTTTTTTACCTTTTATATTCATTAAACATTAACGATCATTCGTTCTAATTTGTTAATCCTTTTCCAAAGTATTGTTTAAACCTCCTGATTTCTTTTGATAGTGAAAAAACTTGTTTAACATTTTTTATTTGCAAACGACTTTTACTGTCTGTCGAAGTTAAAAACCCTATCTAAATCTGTTTATTTTGAAAAAAAATGTGGAATATTTTAAGAATTATAAAAGAAAAGTAAAATTCGATTGCGAAACTAAGTAATGTCATGAAAAAAAACCGCTAAAAATAAGCTTTTAAAATTAATTTGTTCAATGTAGTTTGGATTAAAAAAACAACCACAGGTCTTTCTTTTGCATAACCTCTGTTATGTAACTGGTGTTATGCATCATTACTTCGTTCATTTATTCTGCATTTTGAAATCATTTTAAGCTTTGCATTTTTCTTTCATTATAAAAAATTCTCCCAGCTTAAATCTGTTAATTCTTACACAATTTAGAAATTTAAGCTCTATCTTACTTCTAAAAGGATATTTATTCTACATGTAAAATTGGAATGACCTTTTATACTTTTAACACTCTTTTTAGAGAACGAGAGAAAGTAGGAAATTGTTTCAGGTATTGTAATCGTGTGACTTTGTTTTTCTTTCTTTTTTGCAGGCAGCAATTAAAGTGTTATAATAACACTTGCTTCATAATTCATTTCCATTTCTTTTTTTCTCATCTTCTTAAATTGAGGTTGCAAAGAACATTGTAAACAATTAGTAGCGTAGGAGTTGTTTTGATGGAACTTTTACGACCAGGAAAAAAAAAGTTTTTTGACCTTAATGGTGATAATTGTGCTTTAGTTTTTACCTCTGCATAATTTGTAAGAAATTAATTATGTTTCTTTAAAAGAGATGTTTCTAAAAGTAATTTATTATTATTTCAACTCCATTCTATGTTTGCTTTTAAAACTTCTTATCAATTAATTTTTTTACTTCTTTCGGGGTTTGTTAAGAACTATTATTCATGTCTTAAATTTGTTTATTATTCGGATCTTTCCCACTGATTCAACTTTTACAGAGATTATACAGAAATTACTTTCGTGGTATGGAGTATTGATGATCAATGTGCGTATTTTAAAAAAATTATTAAGGTTTTTCTAAATTATTATTTATCAAATCTGATGAAAAATTAAACTTTCTTCATAGAAATTTAAAGAATAATCAGTTTGTAATTCAAGAAGTGAACTAATTCGTTGAACAGAATAAATTTCTTTTCTATTATAATTTTCTATTTCAAAACAAAAATTAATTTTGAATTTGAAATAGATATCGATAATTTGAATATTATGAATGAAATTTGTTACTTGCGAATTCCATAACAAATAAATTTTAAAAAAAATTGTTCTGTACAATGCGTTGCAGATTATAGGTGGTCAACCTCCAAGATAAAACTCGAACTATATAATTATAACCAAAATTCTATTTTACAAATCAGTTACAGAAGCAGTTATGCGTCAGACAATATTAACAAATGATTTGTTTAAACGTAAATATAATGAATCCTGAATTAGAACTACCAAACAATTTATTTATAAAAAAAAAGTAAAAAATTAATCCAGCACCAAAAGATATTTTGACTACTACTTTATTTTGAAAAATCATCTAATGGCAAGTTCTTATGAACATCACTAAAAACAATAGTCCCCAAATTGATTTATAATATGAATCAATCGAATTATTGTACATGTTGCCTTTATGCTAAATCAAAATAAATTATAGTTTTAAAAAAAACTAAAAAACACGCTTTTATTGCTAATTGATCTAAAAAGTAAAAAAAACATCGGCCCTTGACACAAGTGTGCAAAGTTTCGAATTAATCTGACCTTTTAAAGTGGGTAAAAATCGAGTTCAAAGATTCCGTTACATACAGGTGAAACTTACAAAAGCGTGTTAAAAATAAGTAGTTATAGAATAATCGAACACATGATTACTAATAATTTGAATGACATAAACATAGCCCTAGTTCATATCAGAATATATTACCATTCTAAATTAAATATAGATATGTTTATGTAAAACTATTTGCTATAACAGCTTACGTTAACACATTGTAATTGACCCGTTACATTATATAAAACTTTATTTTCTAGTATTCGAAAATAAAAAAAGGAAATAGAAAGTAATGTCTGTATGGATTAATACATCAGTAAATTTTAGGATGATTGACAAATAATATGTCTGTTTCATACATGCGTTTTCGAAATTGGAGCTCTTTAAGATGATTGATAGTCGATGACTTCAGCAAAGGTGTTATTGTCATATCATCATATCATGAACAGGTTGATTTCCTAGTTTTCTTTCTTAAGAGTTTGGATGAATCTAACAAAATGCCATGCTTTATCCTATTTATTTCTTCTTGCCATATAATCTCATTTCACGTCAATCAGAATAAAAAAAATGCGGGAATTTGTTTTCAAAATATTATTATCAAGAATTGTGGGTAGTAATTTTAAAAAAAGACAACTGTATTTCTTTATCTGGCATTAAGTCTTTAATTTATTAAATGACAAGGCTTATTTCACGTAAAAGATGCTAGAAAAAAATACGTTTGTCGGATTTCGTTTCCCTAAAATTACTTGTTAAAATAGAATTTTTTCTTTCTATTTTACAGAATAAAAATATTGAATTGATTATAAAATGGCTAAAATTTCTGAAATGTTTTCTACTTCATATTATTTCGACGCGATGTTTATTTTTATACCTTCTTGTTTTTGATAAATTTAACAGCAAATGTTGTACGTGTTGTGGAAATAATATAAGATTAAACTTTAAAATAGAAGTAAAATGATAATCTAGCTATGCTTTTTTAAATAAAAATATTTTAATTAATTATAAGAAAATTCAAAAAAGGAAATTTAAGTTAAAATAATATTTTGAATGGAAAAAGAATAATAACAACTTCAATACGTAACAAACAAAAAAGAACATTCGAAATGCATTCAACAAACGATAAATACAAATCCATAAAACAAAAATTAATTTAAATTGTAGGGAAATTACAGACGATAATTAATTCGAACAAAATAATTTCTTTCTATTGCGTGATGAATTTTCCCAGATGAGTCAATGACTAATTCTTTATAATAATTAACTTTGTGAAATAAGGACAGAATTAAGAATAAAAGAGAAATTTCTTCATTTCAAATATTGCGTGTCACGAAACGAAAACTTTCGATGGATGAGAAATCTTTTATAGTTTTCAATGAAGTTCCGCCGTGTTAATTTTTCGTCACATTTTTTGATAAAACGAATACAGTCATTATTTGTTTGAATTATGATTCATTCAGTTACTTAATAGAATTTGTTCGCTCAAACAATAGAAGGATTTTTTTTTTTTTTTGCTTTCATCATGCAAATTGTTTTTTGTTTTTCAAAAAATCTAATTGGAAAATTTAAGAGTACAATGTTTGACTTTTGACTTTTTCTTCTTTATTATTGAATATAAGTCATGCAGTATCTTTTCCAACATTCGATTTAATTATCTTTAATTACAGCATTTAATTGCTATTTCTAGTAATAAATATGCACGGAAACTTAATAAACAATTTGTAGTTCATAATCGTTATCGGCGTTTTTAATATGTAAATTTAAAAATATTACTCTTGTGAAATCTCTACAATTCTTTTTCATCTCTACAGAATTACTGATGGTTGTTCTAATTTTATTTTCGCAAAACATCAGTTTTTAAAACAGAGAATATCTTTAAAACTACGCAATCCAAATTCTATGATGCATATGATTTTTTTTAATATTATAAATAGATTTTAAAACGTTTATGTCATATTTAAACTGATTAACTTTACAATATACTCGTACGTTATAGAATAATCCTGTTACACTGGAAAAACAACAAAAGCTATACATATGCAAGAAAGGCATCTTTATATTTTCATGAAATAATTGCATGAAAAAGTGGCATGCACAAAATATCCCCTCGAATTTTTTTTTTATTCTTGAATTAATAGACTATGGGCAGTGGCGCACACACAAGGTCCGGACCCCCCCCCCCCCAAAGCCCTTGAGTTTTTTTCCATTGATTATAATACTATGCATACTGTACGTAAAACTTAATTAAGTATTTGTTATTGTTAATTAATTTTATTAATTAATGCTAATTTTTTATTTAATTAACTTTTTATTGTTTTTGTTCCCGAAAATCGACAAAATCAAAAGAATATGTTGAGCGGCGTATTGGAGTATGATACGAGAATGGTGGATTTCCGAACCTAGCCCTTGAAACCTAGCCCTCCCTTGAAAAATTCCTGTGTGCGCTACTGATTATGAGTTATATGTAAAATTTTTCTCATGTTAATGTTGATAAATCTCTACGAAAGTTATCATGTTCAAGAACAGAGGTCTTCGACCTGGGTTACGTGAAACTCTAGAGTTTCCTGGAACTTTGACAGAGTTTCTGAAAGTGATCACTATTTGCTCAATCAAAACTCTAAAATGTTAGTAAAATTTTTATTTTTATAAAAGATTGAATTCTTGTTGCAGTTTGTTTGTAAAAATGAATATTTTATGGATAAAATAAAAACTTAAATTTCGTAAAAGTCACGTGCTTTAAGCATGAATGGATAAATCAGCAGGGAAGAAGGAACAACTTATCGACCTATCAACAGATTTGACGTCTAAGTCTAAATTTAAGCAGGAACAGTTGCTAAACTTTAGGCAGTAAATTTGCAAAATACCAAAAGTTTCTTCCACAGTTATAAACATTTTAATGCCTCTCTGAACAATGTATTTAAGTTAAAAATATTTCTCAACGTATCTGGCAACAGAAACAAACATAGAAACAAATAAACGCAGAATATGAAATGCGACTCTGCAGATGGCTGCAATATACCTGGACTTCAAAAGTTAGTGTAAAAAAAAATAACACATATCCCAGTTACTAAATATAATGCAATTGTGGATAATACCTGGAGCACGAATTAATGAGTAAATTACATAAATATTACCGTAAATTCTGGCATATAATGCGCACCTATACTTTCAAGATGCAATTTTTAATTTTTAGGTATATTCGCCGTGTAACCCTTTATGTTCATCAAGTATTTCATTTCTTTTAAATAAACAGTATTTCGATAAATATAGAAGTCTAATTTTTTTCTAAGTTCATCTTTTATTTTTTATTTTTAGAGTTCTCATTTTTATACCCTCCTTACAACGCGTACCCGTGAATTTCGATCTTATTTTTCGTGTTAAAAGTGCGTATTATATGCCAAATTTTAAGGTATGTTAAAAAAATTTTGATAAAAAAGTACAATATTTTTTTAATTGTCCTTATTTAAAGTACCTATAACATATCGATCTCTCTACTTTAAATATTTTTAAGGTATATTCTTCTAAGGTGAGCTTGGTTTGGGTTCACCGAAAACACCTTATAGCAGGGTTTCTCAAACTGTGGGGCGCACGAAACACTACGAGGGAGCGCGAGCATATTGAAAAGTCGAAAAGAAAAGATTATTTTACAAAAATATATATTAATTTACTGAAACTAAATACAAAAAATAAAATACACATTTACACTGATATAATACACTTATAAATCTAACAGTACTGAACAAAGTATTTTATAATTATATTTAACAATGCTAAGTTAAGAATAAGTTTAATAATTACGAGTGACCCCATGGGCATGTCATGAATAAAATTATATAAAAAAATTAGTTATTATCTTGATAATTTGTACTGTTTATAATTAATCTTTTAACTACCAATTAAAAGTTACGAGATTCTCTCCCCAGTGTCACCGTTTTCCGCGTAGACACGCGTATGTGACGTATTGAGGAGGGGGGAAGGAATAAATAAGTAAATCCTTCGCAAACATATAAATATATATTGCCAAGGACATTTTATTGCATTCCAAAGCCTTTGGAATAATTTTATGGATAGCAGTGCATAGAAAAGATCGTACTTCGGAAAGACACCGGGGACAATTAACGCTTTGGTTGAGCGAAATGCTTATATACGCCGGTTACACTTAAGAGGTTAAACTCCTACTGTGTAGTTTTAGCGTCAGAGTACATTATTATTGAATTCAATACATTATTATTGCATGGAGGAGGAGGGTGGGCCGTAATGAAAATTATCATTCAATATTGGGTCGCAAATGTTGAAAGTTTGAGAAGCATTGCCTTATAGTTTCTAGGATTCCGCGAGTCTACAAAGTTTGAAAACCACTACTCTAGAATATATGATACTAGTAAAGAGTAGCTTGTGCATAAAGAAATAGATTATAAAAGTTATATATTATACGTGTGATTTTATCATCGAATTATGACGAGCCTTATATGAAATCAATGCTTTTCCATTCATTTGGGCATCATGACACCATAATAACTCGGTTGGGCATTGACCTAAGATTTGAACGATTAAAATGAAGAGATTAAATAGCTCAGCTATTAGAATTTTTCTATTTAACTACATGAATAAGGCTTGGCAATTTGCTTCTGTAAAAGAAATGGCGAACCCGAATAATACAACCATTTATAACAACACCGATTTAGTATCTAATAATTAAAAGTAAACCACACCTTTACGAAATAATAACCCTCATTTCTTCTTTACTTTCAATTCGGAACAATGAATTTAAAGAGAAGATTGACTGTATCTACCTAATTAATTTTCTCCTCAACGAGAAGAATTGATCTTTCATTTTATCCTACCAAGTCTATGCAAATCAATCTTAACTCATAACTAGTTAAAACTAAATGTCATGACAAAGGGAATTTAAATGAAAGGTAATAGGAGTTATTTGAAAATTAATATCACGTAAAAATTGACATTGTTTGACCTTTAGAGTCATTGACCCACGCAATAAAGAATTATCTAGAATGATGTTAGCACGAAACATAGAGCGGGTCTAATTGTTTCGCTAAATCTCACGGATTCACTAATTTTTTTGTAAAAATCGGAGGAAGGAAGCCGTAAAGTCACCCCAGGGGTTAGTTTCTGAGCACGCACTTCCGGCTGAAATAAGACAGAAACAATAATATTTACACTTGGGGAATCCTACCCCCTCTCTTGCTCAAACTTAAGCGATAAGGTCACGTAAAAGGTCAATGGATATGGTATCTGTCTTATAAATCTTGCTTAAATTGTCCATTTTTTTGACTTTTCTCACGATGAAAGTGTGTTTTTTCTTCCGTAGTGCGATGCTTATGTCAAAATTTAGAACGGCAACCACAAGCTGTATGAATTCCTATAAGTTCCGCCTTCACAATAAGTTAAGCGACAGCCACTTTACATTGTTTTCTCGTATTTGAAACATTTTTTGATAAAGTATATTTCAGTCCCATTTATTTCATAATCCTTTCCCATGAAAAATATTCTGACCACCATTTACAAGTATGATAACTGAAAAGTCTTTTAAATTTTTAGTCAAAATCAAAAGAAACGCGCGGTATATTGTTTAAAGAAGAAGAAGGAAGGGACTGCCGTTTGAATTAAAAAGATATAACAGCAATAAACTACTTTCATTCATCGCATATCTCTTGCAAATACGCAACTCATATGGACTGATTAATTGATTTGTGGTACTTTTCCATTTCGCCGCCACAGGCGATAAAATCGCCAAAAACGATACAACTGATACCAAACGGAATATTTCCGATGGTAACCTTTTACCACCACATTTTCATAACAAATCGCATTCTTTTCTTATCAGTAACGTCTTTTTATAGCACATCAAAAATGGATGGCAAGCACATGAGAATTATATATTTATAAACAAATTTTAAGTGTATATTGTGCGTTGTCGCCAATAACACCAACTTGGCAAGATTTGAGCCGCGAAATGGTAAAGTACCTATTGTGTATTTGCATCGCATTTCAAAGCAACACGAGGGCAATTGGAAAAGGACCTCGTAATTTTGAACCATGCTCAAGTCACGAAGATGGCATCTGAGATGCCCTCACTCTTCTAACTTCCATACTACACTTGTGGAAGGACTTTGAGACACTATAGATTTAACGTGCATCAAGCTTTCTACATAGCGAGTCTTTAGTGGCTCACGACTCGCCGGCTAATAGTTTGGGACTATGACCCCTTGGCTGCTACGGCCATTTATTTAAAAGTGAAATTTACCAGAATGAAATCATTATAGAAAAAAACAAATTCGCCAAATTTGGCGTTCATCTTGTACTTCATTTTAACAAATAAACAAAATATAGCAAATGGATAATTATTGAAGTAATCAATTTTTGAATGTTAGACAAGTCGGTTTGCTCATTATCTTGGGACGCACCTTCAAGGCATTGGCGTAACGTAAACCCCCGCATTGCGGGGATGGCAAGGGTTCTAGGGGCCCAAAGCCTGACTGACTCCAAGTATGCATTTAGGCTTGGGACCCAAACCTGATTTTGTAGGGGGGGGCCTAATGTTCTCCGTTACGCCACTGCTTCAAGGTAATGTGTGAGCGCCAATAGCGCACACAAAATTTTTTCAAGGGGGGAGTCCACGGTTGAAAGTCCCCCAACTTGTATCATACCTCAAGACAACATCAATTGATTCTTCTAATTTTGTCGATTTTGTTAACAAAAAAAATAACAGTAAAAAATAAATAATTGAATTAATAATTAGCATTTATTAATAAAATAAATTGTTAATTACAAGTACTTAATTAAATTTTACGTTATATATATATATAAGATTACCATCAATCGAAAAAAACTCAAGGACTCTGGGGGGAGTTCAGACCCCCAGGACACCCCCCTTGTGTGCGCCACTGGTGAGTGACTACCGAAAAACCCATCTTTATATATATAAGATCTCTTTTTATCTATAAGAATGTTCAGAAACACGTTTTGGTTGGTAAATTCCCAAAAATAAATTATAGCGAGATTTTGAGAATTTATTATGATTTATAAAAACACATCGTGAAACAATGATAAATTTCACAAGGTTACAAGCTATGCATTAATTTTCCCCCTCTCATTTCCATTAAAATAACTTTCAACAATACTCGAATCACTTTTAAACACCGCCAGGTTAAGAAGATCGTAATCAATTGGAAACGCACTTTCTTCTGACCCATCTGGCACCGCTTGAGTATCACAAACCCAAGACTCGTTTACATTTCCATGGGAGCGTGATCACAAACAATTAGTTCTCGCGCAGCAGTGGCGGCCTTGTGCCATTTCCCGTCTTGCAGTAATGTTAATTTCGTGAACTCTGATCCAGCACGCACCACGTCAACCCTTCGCTGTTAAATCGCTTTCTACGGTTACAGAAATTAACCTTTACTGTTGTTCGACATGGATCTCATACCTGTCTTGTTTCAATACAAATCGACGTATAATGGTATTTCAATAACTTGAACTCAAATGTTATTTATTCAATAAAGCATAGTAGTGTAATTGATTGTACGCATGCGTGTAGTGGAATAGTGTATTCGAAGAATTGGGGAGGGAGGATTATAAACATTAAGCCAGATTCTACGATTCGAAAAATTAACCTAAAAATTTAACACATCGAGAATGGTACCTATTATATTATTAAGTACAGACCGAGGTTATTGTTAAAATACATCAATGTTTAAAAACTTGATTTAAATTAAGATCTGGCTTGAGAAGGGACAAAATGCAACTCATGCATATGGGAGGTGCAATGGATTGTGCGCATGCGTATAGTGGAACAGTTTATTTACGAAATTAGGGGAAGGAGAGACATTATAACCCAGATTCGACAAGCTCATTTAAAAGTGGTAAGATATTGATTAGTTGTGGGCTTATTTCAATAAACCCTCCAAGGAATGGTTAAAATGCAATGGTATTTTAATATTTTGAACTTAACTATGATTCAACAAATATGAAAAAAAAATTGAAAATCAGTCTATACATACCAAAATCGTAATCGATTGCACACAAGTATATAGCGGAGTGTTTTAATCAGGAAAATAAGGAAGAAAAACGACACACATGTGGTTTATGGATTGATTGCTTTTTTCGTAGCATCTCAAAGTAACAATATGAATGTTACATAAAAAATTGTTATAAATGTTAGTTCTCATTGGTTTTTCATCTATTTTTGATGTATAATGAAAAAAACGTTAATAATACGAAAAGACCACAATTTGTTTTGAAAATGTGTTGGTAAAAGATTGCTAGAGCGGGAATATTTCGTGTGGCACCGGTTGTATCATTTTTAAAGACTTCATCACCTGGGTCAGAAAAACGGAAAAGTACTCAATTTTTTATATCAAACTTTCAAAAAAATTCGAGATATAATTTAATTTGAATAATATACTGTCTTTTGTAAAAATCATGAATAATTTTCATGAAATATAGTGGGTAAAGGGTAAATGTATTGATTAAGCCGTCTTGCCGCACAACTTTAAAATTCATTTTGTCCGTCTTGTATGTATTCAACAGAATCTTTGTACGTTGACCACCCAAAGGAACTGGAAAAAATCATTTAAAATGTAGTGATGAGATGAACATAAAGAAATAAGCCAACTCTTTATTTCTTTTATTATCAGATATAGCTTTAAAAATATGTAAAATCATATGTAAGCAATATAACAGTATCATATACGTAACGTCAATCAAAATAAATGTGTGATTGTACCATTTTTTTCTCTCAATTACTTAATCATTATTTCTGAGACAAAAGAAAATGAAATCATTTCGGCTTTTATTTCTTTCTCTTGTTATTATTATATTTAGTGAAAAGACAGCTCTTGGGCTACAGCATATTGTTCCGTATATTTAGTTTTTTTTTAAACGAATGAAATTGTATAATTAGAATAGAATTCTAAGCCAATTTGAACTTTAAGATTAATAAGATTATTATAATTTTATAATACTCCATTTATTGTTTCTTTTTGGTTGTTCCATAGCTTAATTCAATAAACAATGTATGAAAATATGTCTTTCAACTTATAAGACTTTAATCTCGCTAGAAAATTCAGAATCGTTGAAAATCTTCAACTTTTTAAAATCAATTGTTGGTTATTAAGCCTAATGTGGTATGAAATATATGATCGAAATCTGAAATATAAAACAGAACTTGATAAGGGTAATAATATACTTGCCTTATGTCTGGGATCAGATCCTCCCCCTCCAAAAAAAGAATTTTAAATTTAATACAGATGCTCTATTTTATTGATTATAATGAAAAAAAAACTTTCTTTTTTAAAAAAATATCTTGAAATTTTCTCTCTAGGTCTGAAAATTTGTCCGTACACAGTAACATAATTATTTAATTTTCTTACATCTTCAAAGAAAGGAAAAAAAGAAATACCATGTGTTTAAGAAAATGAAACACAAATTACAGCTTTTCTGTATTGCAAATATTTCATCAGTTTTCTATTGTGTGAAAGTGCAATTAAAAATACGGAAGATTTTTATCTGAGCAAGAATTGCCCAATAAGTGAAAAGGTCGTCTTCTAATTACAGTGAGTAATACATTGCAAAAATTATTCCAATTCAATTTTTCGATTTATTGACGATCACAGTTCGGGTGAAAGAAAAAAAAAACCTAATCCATTAAAACAAAGGAAAGTTATTTAAAAGTAGGTCATTCTTTTTTTTGTTTTTTTTTTGTATACAACAGGTAATAGTAATTGAATTTAAAATATCTTTACGTGGGAATAATCATTGACATATTTAACCTACATTCAATCAGTGATTACAAATGTAAATCCTCAAATGATGTACGTTATACTATGGAATCATTTCTTATTTAATCCCAATTTATCGCTTTTCTAACGTTTCTTTTTAAATCCATCTTAAATAAATCTCTTGCAAAATTATGAAAATATAGTTTTTATGCTCTCTTAAAATCCGGCGTATAATACGAACTTTTAACTCAAAAAATTCAATTTCAGGGTATGAAAATGTTTGCTTCAAAAATTTTTTTTAAAAAAAGAGATGAGCATTTAAAAAAATTAGACTTCTGACAGATTGGAATACTGTTTATTTGAAAGAAATGACATGCCTAATGAACTTAAAGAAAAATTTTATGTTTAAAAGAAGAATTTTAATATTTTTCGCCTTTTTGCTGCAGCTTTTAATGTAATATTTGTAATATTATAAATTTTAAAACATTCCTTTAAGAATCGCTTCATTTTAATTTTTTAATAAACATTAGAAACTTCGAAAAAGAGTGAAAAAAAATGTCACTTTTTTTTTATGCTACGCTAAAAAATTTTAAAAGCTCCCATTACAAATTTTCCCTTCTTACTTTTTGAAAACTTACTCAAAATTCTTTTTAAAAAAATTCTTTTACAGACGATATTATATCTCTTACAGTTGCTGAAATTCTATCACATTTTCTCACTGTATTTATTTCATTCTATTCATGAAATACGTAACACTTTACCATTTTTTATGCTATTTACAAGAAAAATATCAATATAATTATATATATTGATATGTTTCTTGATTTCATTTATTCTTGCGTAGTTTTTGTTACAATTTTAATCTTCGCAATCTATTTCGTAATAATAATGAACATAAATCTGGTTGCTACATAATCAGAAAAACTTAAGTTAATCCTGTAACCGTGGCATTGTCTTCCACCAATTAAATATGCATTATTATTCAAAATATGATATCTAATGGTCATATATCAACCACTGGCATCTAAAGCCATTAATCCAATAGGCCAATTTATGACTTCGATATTATATCTTGAACTCAGCTGTGGAATTCAAAATGAATGAAACACAATTAGGGGCATGAATTCCTTAGATTAATTCATTAAAATTTTAATCCAATTAACCTTATAGTTTCTATTTATAAAACATCATTGGAATATCTATTCTAAATTCGGTGCATAAATTTGCATTTTAATTGTGTTTGTTTTTAATTCTTTAATGTTGTTGCTGTTGCCGTGTCCTTCCCACAGGGATTGAGCTTGTTATTCATAGTAACCATTTTGAAATTGTTATGAGGATATTAATCGTTATGATTGTTAATTTTCGAAGGTGCTGCGGTAATCTTTTTGCAAATTCTGGTTTTTTTCTTGTTCGCAGTTTCCATAAGCTTTGTGATTAAGTAGAACGTAAATGCTTTAATAAGTGTCTTTGTTATAAATTAAATGTAAAATGAATAGATGGCGCTGCAAGTCATCTGAGTGTTTTTAGCTTGTATAATCAGTTATATAATGTTCTTTGTCCTGTATATGCGTCTTCTGTGCGTCATCTAATAAACCAAAATGTATAAAAGGATGGACTGAATCTCATTGAATTTTTTTTTTAATATAATAGAAATAATCGTCTTGCTGACCAACGGAATTAAGGATTTAGGAAATATAAGTCTTCTTTTGTGTCTGTAATCATTGATGATCTTATGAGTATTTTTTCTCATAAATATGAATTAAATACAATTGTAATAACATATTAACTATAGAGTGTGTGTTACGTAAATATATCCAAGTGCGTTAATTTTAATTTTATTTATTAGATTAAACATTGTTTTTTTCTTTTAATTTTGAACATATATATTAATTTGTAATATCCAATCTACCAATTTTTAGGTTTAACATATGAAGTTCTTTATTAAAATTTTAATAAATAACGCATTGATTTCAGTTAAAAAAATTCTATTTATCAAGTATAAATAAATAACGCAGTAAAATGTGCTGTAAAGGAATTATTAATTTTAAAGGATTCATTGAAAATATTAAAGTAACTTTAACCCCCCGTTTTTCCCGAACCGATTTGAAGGAATTATTTTTACAGTTCCTGACGTATAATCTTGCATTAAATTGAAACAATTGATCTCCTTTTTAAGTAAAAATTTACGTATGACATAGGATCGGAAAAATTTTTAATGGAAAAGTTTATTGGAAATTAGATAAAAAATATATGATCTGTACTTATGAAAGCAAACTAGCCGTTGACCGGCCATTTTGCTCAGTAATTCATGATGTTATATGACCAGTGGCGCAGACAATGAGGGGGTGGGACGGGCCATAGCCTCCATAGCCCTTGAATTTTTTTTCGATCGATTATAATTGTATGTGTATAGTGCATAAAGTTTATTAAGTATTTGGAACTAACAATTAATTATATTAATCAACTATAATTATTTATTCAATAATTTATTTTTTGTTCCCAGAAATCGACAAAAACAAAAGAAAATGTTTGACGGCGTTTTGTTGTATGATATGAGATGGGTGGACTTTCGACCCTGGACTTCCCCTTCCCTTGAAAAATTCCTGTGTGTACCACTGTTTATTATTATACATATATTGTTTTTAAGTTATTGATATCTATCTCCTATAGCACTGATTTTTTGAATGTACATACAGAAAAACGTTCTTATTGCTCTCGCCTCTTTATTTTTTTTAAAAAAAAGACAGGGCTTGTGAATTTCAATAGCGAAAGTATATTTATCTTTTACAGCCCATAACCCTATCCCTCGGAGCAGTAGCGCACACAGGAATTTTTCAACGGGGAGGGGGAATCCAGGGTCGAAAGTCCACTATTCTCGTATCATGCTCCAATAAGCCGCCCAATATATTCTCTTGATTTTGTCATTTTTTGGGAACAAAAAACAGTAAAAAATTAATTATTAAACGAAGAATTAGCATTAATTAATAAAATTAATTATTAATAACAGATTAATAATTAATAATTTAATTATTAATAATTAAATTTTACGTACTATATACATAGAGGATTATAATCTATCGAGTAAAAAATCAAGGGCTTGGGGGGGGGGAGTCTGGACCCAAAGACCCTTTCCCGTTGTGAGCGCCACTGCCTCGGAGTCGATTTTCCAGAAAATTGGAAAAAAAAACTCCTCATTAGAAACATAGAATCCTCATTCAGCAAAATAAACATGTTAGCCAAATTCTAGGTCTATAGGTCTAATAATTCAAAAACTGGAATATTTTTTACCTTTAACTCCACCGCAAACCCCTTGAGAGTTGATTTCCACAAAACTCTCACGTTCCTCACGGATCCCAACTGAACAACAACAAAAAACGAGCGAGCCAAATTTCTAGTATGTAGGACCAATAGTTCAAAAACGAAATTTTTTTTATCTGTAACGCTCCTTAGCCCTACGCAATCCACCTCTTTCTTAGGGGTCTATTTTCGCAAAATTCTTTTCAAAACAAAAATGCCTGCGAAATCTCGCTTTTCTGCTGTATATGAAGATAAAAAACGATACTTTTACGTTTCTTAAATATTTTATCTCGTTCGCGCAACATTTTTGACATCACCAGAAAATTCCATTATATCAACACCACATCTTCTTTCTCTTAAAATAAGGCTTAAATGCAGAGTATTTTGGGGTTCATTAATCATTACCAAAGATGACAAATCGCTAAATATAGTCTCTCACTCGAGAAATGTATTTACTCCGTAGATGTAAACTTCCGCGATATCGACACCACAATTCCTTTTTCTACAAAAACAGGGTGTAGAATATATTTTAGGGTACATTGAGAATTATCAAAGAGTAGAGATAACATAGGATCACGAGCAAAAGATTTAACACTACGAAAACAAAAGAAGTAAAAAGAATTATAACCACAATAATTCAACCGTTAACTGCATGGATATCACGTACACATGTAAATACCCAAGCGATATGCGCGATATCCAAATGCCCTCATAGCTCATTCCTAACGACATATTAATTAATCTCAAAACGCGGCAGATGAAAAGAAGCGGACCTCATTAGTCGCACCGCTGGCATTTCCTTTCGTCTTCAGTTGTTGGTCCTTTCATTTTTCCACCCATAATAGAAAGGATTCCATCCCGCTTGAATGGGCATCCATTTGCATACAGAGGTTGCAGAGAGAGTGTGACGATGGAAAACATGATGCCAGTTATACGCTAATTAGGGTTACGGACCACAAGCCCGGTAACCCAAACCTTCAGCCATGCTTGAAGGTTATGCATCTTAGATTTCAGAGTATGGATCAGTGGTGGAAGCCGAAACGAAGGATCGCGTGGAATTCGATAATGATTATGTGCAGGGCTCAGCAGATCCTCTTTCTTTCTTTCTCATCTAGTTGAGGATTTGACACGATTTACAGCCGTACTGAATATGCAGATGGGAGTTGAGAAGTTTGTGGACTGTGAAACTAACGATTTATTGCATTGTTTAATTTTCTGAAACTTGACTGCATTTTGTAGGTTGTTTGAGTTAAAGGTTATCGAGTCCATGCAAGATTTTCAAGTGAGATGATTGCGATGGATTTCGAATTTGCAACATAAAAAATTATGACGATTTTCATTTTTATATAGTATTTTGTATCTAAACGCACTCGTAAAAAACATTCACTAAATTGCATGTTTCATAATATCAGTATAAAATGATGGCATCATTGTTTGATACGGGTAATTTTAGCTACTCGAGCTCCACCCGGAGGAAGAAAACAAAAAACTACTGAAACTCCCTCTGGTGGAATAAATTGCAACAATGTTAAAGTTTAAAACTGGATAAATTAAATAAATTCTCTGAAAAATATAAGAAACAAAATAATGGGAAAACACTGACGTTAAAATTTTTTTTAAATACAACCAGTACTTTATATCTAATTTGAATAATAAAAACATAAAATTTGGAAAAATTAAGCTTTAAACGGTTAGTTATTGCATATTGCGAGTAATTTAAACTACAAATTCAATTTGAAAATTAATAATTACATATTTTGAAAAATAAGTCTCTATTTTGGAGGTAAAAATAAATCATAGAATTTTCTGGAAAAATCAAATAAATAGATTTTAATGAAAAATATATCCATTTTACGTCTAGTGCATTGATTCATAGACTTTCCATATCGTCAATTAACTTGAGGAGGCAATGCCAATCCATCACGCAACCTCGCTGTCTCAATTCATCTAATGACCTTGAGTGAATAGGTAGCCAGTTGCCTGATCACCGAGATAATTCTAAAGGCCTTTTATGTTAAGGTTCCGAAAGAGTGCTTACTATTGCTCAGCTTAAAACTTTGATCTTCAAGAGATGCTCATCAAATAATCTAACTCTCTAAGGTCGTCTGTGGCTCCAATATGTAACATAGAAAATCTCATACCTTCTGATATTTGGGAGTTCTCATTTGGGCCACATGCCAGTCAGTGGAACCACCAGGAGAGATTCTAGTCCAAACCATGATTCTGCTTCCTCTCTCTCTGTAACCTTTCTCATTATTAGATTGGTAGTATTTAGTGTTTTGTTCTTCTCTACGCAGATCAGTATATATAGTATAACAGGGTATACAGATCATTATAACAGGGGCGTAGCTACCGCCGTATCAATGATACGGGGCCCCCAAGCTGTAAGGGGCCCAATATGTGTAACTACAGTCCCACTAACAGGGCTCTCATATCTTAAAAGAGGCCCTAACGGTATCTTGATACAGGGTCCATTCAGAACTAGCTACGCCAGTGGACCTGAATCACTTTCCAAAATAAGCCAACCGATATTTTTTATAGGTCCAGGTAATGTTCTCTCTTTCTCAAGATAAACGAACATTTCTAATTAAATGGTACTCACACAAAGGGGGTCGTCTTGTATAATTAGAATTATTAATTGTAAGGAGACCTGCGCTTTATAGTAGCAGATACTATCGTACCTGTTGCAACGCAATAATTTAAAATTAGCTGAGATACAGCACTGTTATTTTTCCTTTGAGACAGAAGAGTTAAAAACGTGGTCTTGCACAGGAGTTGCAACTCGCGGGTGGTATGAAACAGAAACTAATTCTTGATAACTGGGTCTTTGGATATACTGTCACTAGATCCCTCTACCAGACACATTAAGGTGTCTAGCTGTATCCAGAGTCGTCTTAAGGCATGGACCAACTGGGCCTGATCCCAGAGCCTCACTTTCGGTGGGGGGCTTCGTTTCGTTCTCGGCTCTGTCTTAATAAGATCATGATCCAGATAGGTCAAATATTATTCCTGTACATATTCTCCACAAAAAAAAACAGGGAATTTCAAATTGCATGTCAACTGGCTGAAGTGGTAAGACTGTATTATTATGTGATGACCGTTGTCCTGTTCAAGCCTAGGTCCAATACCGTAAACAGTTATTCAACTCATTTAGTCGAAATGCGGCTGTTGACTAAAATAATAAAGCGGACTGTAATTTAACAAATTTTAATAAGCAAAACGTATCCTAGCCATATGGGATCGCTATACTTTTCGAATTGATTACAAAAAGGTTGAAACAGTTGGCTCGGAGCTAAATCTACACAAAGGAATTCTCGCCAACTGGCGCCAACAGTGGCCATCGATCGAGCCGATTTGTGCGTAGGTTTTTGAGATTCTGAGTTGTGCGCATTTATTTGTTTCAAATTACCGTTCGAACGAGTACTTGACAATTCATGCTATGTACTGTCTACTTTTAAAGATCTCAGGTAGAGCCTACTTTTGCATAGGGGTCCAGAGCCTCAAGAAAATCTTAAGATTTCTCTGGGCCAGGGCTTTAAAGAGTCTTAAGACGTCCCTGGCTACATCAATCATTTCCATCATGCGATCGCCTGCCATCTTAATGAATTAGTTAAACGACTTCTCATAGGATCAACAATACCTTAGTACCAACAATCGAAGACCGCCAAATTTTAAAATTCTCTACAGAAATTACAAAAGTGAGATATTAATGGTTTCCTCCACTGTTTATATAAGTGTCCAATTCTTTAAGATAATGATAGTGGGTCTAATTGTTTCATGAGGTTTTTAATTGAAGTTGCTTATAATTTTTTACATTTGTAAAACAATATTTCCTTTACCTTTATTTTAATTTTTTTTAATGGTGAGCGTTAAAGAACTGGTTGTACCTTAAAATTTAGAGGTCAGTGTATTTTATTTCGTAAAACAGGTGACTAAATAATCCATTTTTGTATTTAATATGGGCTTCAGATTAAGTAAAAAATCAATGGACGTATGGACGACAATCAGTGACTGTAAAACCTTGCTGTTTATAACTATACACAATAAATCTGTTCATAATTCTCATAAAAGTGTCATGGAGAAATGTATTTTTGATTCAGAAAGTAGTATTCCATTCGCTTTTTTGTTTCTCTTGAAGTACTATGAATATCTAATTATATTTTATACTTTATGTATAAAGAAAAAAAGTATTTTTAGGTTTTTTTTTTCCAAATTTTATTCGTAAGCGATGAAAATCGTTTTTTTCCCCTTGCTTTTTTTAGTATAATACACTCTCTCCTTTCCCTTTTGAAATTGTTCTCTCTCCTTCTGATCTGTTGCAAGCTCCCCCCGGATGTGTGTGACTAGACATATCTTCAACGTACGGGTTCTGGTCACATGCGATATTATTAATCGAGCATATATAATAATCAGATTTCTTATAGTTTTAATTTATTATACATGGTTCAGGGAAAGACCTGTATAAATCATGTTCACGAGTTTAAAAATATCTTTAAAGAATCACAAACAAGATGAGATGTTGTAATTAAATCTTCCCTGTCAAACTTTATAGCAATTTAGAAGATGCTTGGGGGAAGTCTTGCGCCTATTTCTTAGTTAATTACACGAGAGAGAGAGAGAGAGAGAGAGAGAAATAATTTTTAAATCATGTTGTCACTTGAAAAATATTTCAAAATTTCCAAGCGCTTTTGTTATTTTCCAATTCTTCAGCATTCACTGGGCAATTTTACAAGTACATACTTTTAATCGATATCACTATCATAATCAAAACATCACGTACAATTTATTGAAGACATAAAGGTTAAATACTCTCAACAAAAATCCTTTTTTATGTCGTTAATGCTCAAAAAACCACAGTATATTTTGTATAAAATAATGCGTGTTATAAAAAATTTATTGAGCTCTAAGAAACATAAAAAGTTTTTATTTCATAAGAGAAATCTGTAGTATCATTTATTACTTTATGTCTAAAAAAAGAATTTGAATGTTGCCAATAACTACTGAATGCATCATGACTTATTTTAGGCCACCATAAATACAAATCTGACATTGTTTATTCTATAATAAAATACTATGTAGAGTTATTGACTACTTTCTGGTTACTTTAAGAAACAGAGCTTGCCTTTATAAAATTAACTGTCATAACTTTAAAAAAAACTGTAATTATTAAAACCTCCAGAAGTCAAACTAATAGAAAAACCATCTCGATCTCAATAACCCCGTAATATAATTAATACTGTAAGAACCAACATACATTATTTGGATTAAGTTATGCTTTAAGGAGAGAAAAAGAAAGGACTCGTCAATGTTTATCTTCCTATTAAAGAAATACTATGTACTACCATCGATTACTTTGTGCTTTGAGAAACAGAACTCTCATTCATGGTATTAATTATCATACCAGGGGTAAAAAGAATGAATGAACTTTTTCTCGAATCTCAAATATCCCTTTCAGTAAATGACTCACGATTGCCATCAAGACAGTTGGCCATCCTGCCATCATAGATCTCAAGGCATCTCATCAATGGAAATAGAAAAGATAATAGTATAGAGAGAGAGAGAGAGTTCCGAGAAATGTCTTCGACTTCCCCGTTCATTATGGATCTAACTGTACCGCAAGAAAAAAAATACCACTTTCGCATCAGTGATTAAGTTCCAGAAGAAACCAAAGCAACAAGATTCGTGATTATATTCACTCAGGCCGACATGTGACATAATTTAGGCGGTACTATCAAATGTCGTCCCGCTTTTAAAAAGAAATGGGTTCCCGACGAGATTTAATGTTGGTGCTCATCATTATGATTTTTAAGAGATCCGCTGGTGGTATTATAACCGGAAGTGAGAGAGTGTATGGTGAGCATCATGGGAGGGGGGAAAAAATCGCCAATTTTGTCATATCTTCCTTACTTAGACTCGTTATGGAACAGTGGGAAAGTGTTTGGGCGATAATGGAATACCGACATCAATCTCGACGCATGTGGGGATTTTTTTCGGATTTGGCATTAGCATAAGTCGTGCGAAATAAAAATTGTAGCGATGTGCGTCTTAGTTGTCGTTTTTTTATATGCGTGTAACAGTTTTTGTTTTGATTTAGGCAGTGGTTTCACGGGGGAGCGGTAAATGTTGCATAGTTATGACTTGATTTACAATGTGTTTGTATTTTTCCGTGTTTTGCTTTTTTTAACCTTGAAATTTTAGAAGATTTTTTCTTTTATTGGTAATGAAATAATATTTAATGTTTTAATGAGTGATTTTTGAGCCAGTTTATTGATGATGATTAATGTTTATGAGATATAAAAAAATGATTAATGGAGAGTTTTTTAAAAAAATAATCCACAATTAAACAGTTTACACGGGTCTAATATATCTCTGTATTTGCTTAAAAAGAAATTAATAATGCTCTACAGAAGTGGTCTTCAAACAGTTTCAGATCACGGAACCCTAGAACTTTAAGGTGTTTTCGTGGAACCCCTAGAACTAGAAAGTGTTTACGTAGAACCCCATTTCATATACATACTTTGAAGAAAAAAATCTCAAAATAATATTCAAAGTAGATTAATATGTTATAGATATTTTATGTAAAGGCAATTTTTAAAAAAAGTACTGCATTTGTAATAAAAAATTCTAATCTAATTTTTTATTAAAATTGTGATCCAAGTGTCACCTACTCATGCATTATATTTATTCACTGGGATATGTGCTTCCATTTTTTTTACACAAATTGTCGGAATCTAGGTCTTTTGAGATGAAATGCAATCGCATTACATATTCTGAGTTTAATTTGTTTTTGTAGCCACACATTAAGAAATATATTTCTCTTACAACGATGTTCTGAATGACATTAAAATATTTATAGTTGTGTGAGGAACATTATGCATTTTGCATGAAGTCGGAACCTAAAATTTCGGAGCAGTTCTCGCCTAAATTTAGAATTTAACATCGAATCTGTTGATAAATTGTTTCCTCTCCTTCATAAAAGTTGTTTTTTCCCCACAAATGCAAAAAGGTGCCTTTTCCATTAGAAAACTATTTAGTTTTGAAATACATTGTGTTAACTAACGAGTACGAAAACAATAGAACATTCACAATCTAGTCGGAAATATACACTGATGTCCATAAATTAAGGATAATGAAGTTCAGGCAAAGAAAGAGACAGAAACAAAACAAATTTGACTTATTTGTAAAGTCTATTTATTAAACAAAAGGTAAAGAGCAAACAAGATGCTATATGTTTGACATAATTAATAAGAATTGTGATTTTTACTCCCTGGAGAAAATTTCAAAAAAGAACCTATTTACAAAAAACAGTATAACATGGTTAGTATGATGGTTAATACGGAGTATGTCTCCCGGACGATGCAATACAGGCCTTAAAACGCCTACGCATGCTGAGTATCAAATTATGAATCTGATCTTGGGGAATATTACACCACTCATCAAGCAATGCCCTCCGAAGTTCCGGTAGGCAGGTGGGAGGGGGTTGACGGGCTGCAATTCGTCGGCCAAGCATATCCCACACATGCTCTATTGGATTCAAGTTCGGTGAGTATGCTGGTCAATCCATACGGGTGATATCCTCCGATTGAAGGCATTTGTCTACAATGTTTGCACGGTCAGGACGGGCGTTGTCATCCATAAACAGAAATTCAGCACCCATGGTGCACCGAAACAAACGTACATGTTGTACCAGAATGACATCCCGATAGATGTGGCCTGTCATCGTTACACTCTGAACATGCAGGTCAGTTCTGGAACCAAGAATAACTCCTCCCCAAACGAGCCATCCTGCACCACCGTAACGGTGTCGTTTAATGGTGTTCTCTTGGTGGTAACGGGTACCTGGCACTCTCCATATGAAAGTTCGGCGAGAATCAGACTGCAAACTAAACCTGGACTCGTCGGAAAACATCACACAAGACCACTGTTGCGGTGTCCACAATGCACTCTCTACTCCAGGTTAATCGCAGGCGACAGTGAGTTACGGTAAGGGGAACACATCTGACAGGCCTACGAGCATATAGACCAATGTGCCCTAAGCGCCTGTACACGGTCTGCCTTGAAACTGTCGTACCGGTAGCTGAAGAGAGCTGACGAGACAGGTCTGATGCTGTGCTCCGTCTGTTTCTTTTGGCAGTAACTGCCAAATACCGGTCCTTATTCGGCGTTGCAACTCGGGGGCGACCTGTGCTGTAACATCTACTCACATTACCATCATCTTGAAATCGTTGCCAAAGCCTGGAGATGACACTCTGGGCGATTTTAAGTTCCTCGGATACTTCCAGCTGGGTACGTCCACATTCCAGTCGTCCGATAATTTTACCACGTAAAAAATTATCCAAATGCTTCCTTTGTGCCATAACTATGCGGTTATTGCACTGAAAGGCTTTTGAAGCGCTTGTGAACAATTTTACTTCTTTGCCACCATTCCTTATACACCCCCTTTCTTACACTCTCGTCATTGTGACGTACTATCCGCGCCATCTGGTGGTTTCCTGTAATTTGTATATTCTTCTTCAAGATGTGTGTGATAATTCTACAGGTGAATTTTTTATTTTAGAGTTCAATTTCTGTGTGATTCTGAATTAGCCTTAATTTATGGACATGAGTGTAAATAAACATAAAACATTTCAATATTCTTTTATTATATTATAATAAAAGTTTAAAAAGAGTGTTTCAAAATAGTTATTATATATAAATAAAATTTTCAGTTTCAGAAAATAGGATGAGTTTTAGATACTTGTAATTATACAAACTTTATAAAGAACGTGAATCCATTTTTTGCATACATAGTTATAAGCTTCTTTTCGAATTTTTTTACTGTGACTCATGGAACCCCTGGGTATGGCTTGTGGAACCCCAGGATTTCGTGTAGGGTTTGAAGCACCGGGATCCCGGTGTTTTTTCCAATCTCGAAATCCCGGGATTAAAAAAACTAACCCCGGTATTTAATTTTTGTCTAAATTATATTTTAAAAAAAATTTCTCATCAAAATTTTCTAAAAATTTAATTCTTAGAAAATTTAAATTTTATTTATGAAATATGTACTTAGAATTTTTTTGTGCTTTTTTAAGTGCTATAAGTAAACAAATATATTCACAGCTCTCATTTCTCGTGTGGAAGGACGTTATATAAGCAACATCTCAAGAATAGATTTTGTCACAATTCCTTTTTCAATTAAATGCCGTTAATTAATAGTTGACCTGCTTGAAAGACTTGAGACACTTCAAATCCCATTGCATTACTAACAGCTGGATCTTCTATTTCAAATAAGGTAAAACTTGAAATTGATTCACATTCTTATTCAATAATTGAATCAATTTATACATACAAAACCATTAAGTGGCGCAGAAGAACTAAATAAAGTTATCAAAGAGGGATATGCACCAATACAGCTTATAAGATTTGAGACGCTGTCATCAAAAATTAAAAAATGAATGTCATTTTTTGAAAATGAAGGGAGACGTGGTGATTACCTGGAAAGAACATACTCCTATTGAATGACGACAAAGCCAACTTGTGCAGGGTCTGAACGAGCATTTTCTTCGGCAGTACAATTTGTAACAAAAATATGAAGCCGTTTGAACGATGCGATGCGGACGAGCTAAGTTTTTTGAAAGCTTATTTACAGAAACACAAGAAATGAATTTTTTTTTAAAATTTCATTATGTACAAATTTTATTTGTTTTGTATTACAAATTAATTTGTTTTATTTGTTTCACAATAAAAGTAATATTAAACCAATTTGTAATTGTATTTTCAGATTTATTATGCAATTTTTTTCAACTATGCTAATGTGTAAATATTTTAATAAATAGTCCAATCCTAATGCCGGAATTTGGATAATATCTTGAAAAGAGTTATTTCTTTCTATACAAACAAATCATATTTCAGAATCATTTTTAGGACTGATGAGTGAGTGTTTATTAACTTCGCGCTGTAAAGCAACACGAGAGCTACTGGCGACGGACCACGAATTCTTGAGACACGGTCGAAATTACCTCCTTCAAGCAGGGGCGTAGTTAGGTAACTAAAGGCCCTGGTCCAAAAAAATCAGGGCCCTATCTTGATTGGATTTACAAAACGTTGTGGGAGAATCTCTGGCTATTTATTTATTCTGGAGCATAGGTTCTCAACGTGGGCGATAACGCCCCCTTGTGGGCGTTTGGGGCTTTCAGGGGGGCAGTAAAAGACCCAGAGAAAATTAGGGGGCGTTGAGATGGCACGGAGGGGCTTGAGCAGAAAAACTAAAAAAGACTAAAAAGACACGCTGATTATGTACTAGCAAAATTAAACTTTAATACTGTTTACCTTATGTTGATTGTATGTATTTAAATCATTTCTATATCACATGTATGAAAATTCACATATTTCGGTAGTTCGGGAAGTGGATGAAAAAGCTGACAGGAAACATGTTTCGTCCACTGCATTTCATTACGTATATTATCCAAAAAACATAATTAAATATTTTAATCAGGAATTAACGTGATTCTTTAAAGGCTGAAACTGTCAATTTATTCTTATTTTGAAAGCAATAGTTTATTATGAATTACTTCGTGTCCTCAAAACCCTGCCCTTCTTTATAACAGGTAAGTTAAAAATTTTATTCCACTCTTTTAAATGAAGAAATTAAGCAATGTTTCAATTCCAACACTATCCTACCTATGACTAAAACATATAATATTACACATTTGAATATATTTGTGGCAATAGATATTTCAGAATCGCAAGTAAAAAAATTGGGGCTTTAGAAAAAAAATGAAATTAAAAAAATATATATTATTTTACTAATAGGATATTTTTAAAACTTAACTCTTGTTTTCACCAGTATTATGTACACTCTTATTTCTCTAGAGTGAGAGGGGGAGGTATCGAAATATTCACTAGAAAAAAGGGGGCGGTATCGAAATATTTACTAGAAAAGGGGACGCCAGCTCAAAAAAGGTTGGGAACCTATGTTCTGGAGGATCGAACTAAGGCTTAGAGTTACAAAATGGTCCATCGAGATAGACAGGAAATGATACAAAAAATATGCATGAACAAGAAAATACAATACAATATTAATATAATTATTTAAAAAAAAAACACCTCTTCAAAAGAGCTGAAGAGGGGTAGGAGAAATTACATCAGTGTATTGCAGATACGAGAAGATTGCGAAATATTCAAACAGGAAACTATTAAAAATTGAATTAGGAAGGAATTAATTGCCTATTTTTAAGATGTAATAACAAGTATGGTAAGATTTTTCATGGAACTTGAAGTGTATTTTCAAGTAACAGTTCATAGAAAAATGAAAAAGAAAAAAAATTGAAAGTAACATAAACTTTTAAATAAAGTTCCCAACACTGAAAAAAAAAGAAAAAAAAAAAAAGAATTTACGGGAATTTCCTACAAATTCGAAATTACTTTCAACTGAATTGCGATGATTATAGTTATCTTTTGCAACCTTTTACATTTATATCTTAAATTTGGGCGAAATTATCGCAAATTTGGCTAGCTTGGTGGTCAGGGTCCAAGGGCCTCAGTGCATGGCACCGCCTAGCCCATTGGTAGATACTCACTGCCTTCAAGTTACAAGGACGACACCTGAGCTGGCACCCCCTCTCCAAACTATTACACCACGTCAATGGGGGAGGACTTTGCTATGACAGATTTAACGTGCATTATCCCCTCTGCATGGTGGGTCTTCAGTGGCACAAGATTTCGAACCCGCGTCTGGACACCACCGGCCACGAGTTCTTGACCATAACCATTAGACTACCGCGGCTACTTAGAATTGATGAAGAATTTCCAATACTTCTTTCAATATTTCTTAGAATAATTGTTATAATCCCTAATATGTGTTCAAACACCGAATGTTATGATAAATTAACAATATGCTATATGTCAGATATTTGATATTAAATTTGACGAAGACAAACGAAAATCCCTTAGTTGGTACTCCCTCTCCAAATTACCGCATCTCACCAATAGGAGGACTTTGAGCCACAACAGATTTTACGTGCATACGGTCTCTATACGGCGGGTTTTCAGTGGTACAAGGGCTCGAACTCATGGCATGCTGGACACAGGATCGGGACCATAATCACTTACCTGTCGCTGCCACTTAGAATTGATGAAGAATACTTTATTTCTTAGAATAACTCGTGAGATAATTCCTTAAATAAGTGTAAAAACGCCGGATAACATGATAATTTAACAATATACTACATGTCAGATATTTAATATCATCAATATTTGATATTGTCAAACAGGATTGAAAGATTCGATATAATTTACAAGACTTTACAGCACATGCATTTCTGTTTAATTTGATATATATTACGTATATTTTCAAACTAACTTATACAATATATAATTCGTAAAAGTATTTCATATCTTCTACAACACGGAAGTTTCACTAAAATTACCAAAAAAAACTTTAAACTAATTCAAATACTTTGTGGATTTAAAATATAAAATGGCCTCCCTGTGAAAAATAAATATTATTTGTAAAAATGAACGTGTTGACATACTGATGCAGTCACTTTAAAATCGATAATCATTATCATCAGGCGTGGCCGTATTCAATTGAACAATCCCTTGTTGCACCCTTAAAACGTCCTCTTAAAAATCTAGCACCTCTTGCAACACCCCGACCCCACTTCCTCAAGCCACTCCAATGGCAATCCTTTTTGTGCCATTTAATCTTCAGTGTCATCACCCAGTTGGCAACAGGATAGGAGGTTCACACCCGGCATTTTGCGCAACCCTCTCGACGCCACTTTCGTCGTATCTTCTAAAAGAAAATGTAAATATTTGACGTCTACCTCCTCTGCTGTTTGCAATGTATTACATCTAATCGCCTGTAGGAAGAATAATGACTGAGAAGATGAAACATGTTTACCAATGAATTAGTTAAGAGAGTTGTCTGCCATCTCTTCCAGAAGAGATTGTTCATTGTTTTAACAAATATAAACATTTGTAGGGACAGGGGGGATGCATCCACCAACTGTTTCGTCTCTGCACGTCGTGGAATTGTCAATTAAAAAGCCGTTATGGTGTTTTGAAAGAGTAAGTGTCCTTCAATTACGAAACTAAGGTCTCGGGTGGAAGTTGCATTCAGTTTCTTTCAAAATTTCCGCTCAGTGTCTGGCGTGTGATTCCTGTCGTTGTTTACGCTTAAACAATTAACGAACATGAAAAAAAGTGATAATGGCATCTTTGTTAGACATTTTTAAATGTTTTTTTAATTCTTTATTCGATGTCATTCGTTGCTAATGTGAAGATTTACTTTTGGAAGTTATCTTTAAGGAAGAGAGGGACTTAAGAACGTTTTCTTTATTCCTGAAAGGTTTTTGGTTTTTCACATTTTATATATTTGAAACACGTATGTATGCTCTTACTTTAAACTTCTTTAACCCCTTCCAGGCTCATTTTATTTCTGTATTGCAGCATACGCACACAGATTTTAAAAAAATAATGAAAAAAAAAATTTATTTATGTACACAAATGAGTAATTTTCCTGTAAAGTTGGCTTTCGGTATGGCAGAAATCATTAGATTCTGGAGTCATTTCAAACTAACTATAAATATTAAGCTTAGAGTTCCTAACTTTTATCTTGTGTTACAAATTTGTTTTGCATCTTGTGCATTTGCATAAATGATTATGCAATTATTAATCAAAATTTGATTATGTATGATAAATTCGAAAATATGGTACTGCAAGAAACCCAACATTGCAATCTGAACTGTAGAGAGAGAGAATATTGTTTCTCTTTTTACTTTCTTCTCTTTACTGTCTCTCTTTGAGCAGCAAATAATACACTGCCGTGTTGGATTAGTTTTCTCCTCTTTGGGGGAAATGTAATCAACAAAGTTTCTTTCAGACAAGCGTGGGTGGTGGTGGTGTGGGGGGGTGCTCAGCAGAAGGACGTCTTCTTTTTACAGATAATTCCTCAGAGTGGTACTTTTCAATTATTCGAAACCATAAAAAGAACATATGAAATAAATCGGAAAAGACCGATTGGACAGTGTAAATTTTCTCAGTCCCGGAGCTACACGCAGAATGAGCCAGGATGGTTCGTTTCACATGTCCGAGCTCAGCTCGGTAAAAGCCAGGAAGAAGTTAAAAAACAGATATATTTGATTGTGTTGTAAGAATTAGTGGCGTACACAAGGGGGTTGGTGGTTAATCCCCCCATAGACAAACAAATTTTCAATATTTATCTCAGAAATTACCCCTCGACACTCACTACATGTTTCTTAGATTCCAAACCCCTCCCATAAGAAAGGTCTGTCTAAGCCCCTGATAATAATAGCGTTCTTTTTTCTTTTTCTTTTTTGTTAACTGTAACTATAAGCATTGCCGTAGCTAGTCCTGAGTGGGCACTATATCAAAATTCGTTGAGGACACTTTTCTAGAACTCCTTAACATTTTACAATTTTATGCTTATGTATTTTGGGCCTCTGAAGTGTGGGGCCCCGTATTATTGATACAG
>BMAO01028759.1:0-103003 GCA_019973975.1 Trichonephila clavata
ATCTATGTTAAATTTGTCGAGGTTTAAAAGTCCTCACATTGACTTCTTGTTACGATTTGGATTGTGTGTGGGGGGGGGGAGGACAGCCCAGGTATTATTTTCGTCACTTGAGCAGGGCTCATAATTACAAGGTTCACCTTTGAGTCTTAGCTAACACTCACATTTTAATCAAATATTCATTCAGTTTAGTTTAGATCTGATAAGATGGAAAGTAATTTAACTGGTACTTCGTTGCAGAAACTTCCTTCCTAAGCTACTAGGTAGGAAGGCAACTAGGTTTCGTTTAAATTCAAAAGGTAGCCCTTTTTCTTATTGTTTTTAACCTTTTTCGAGGAACTCGAAACTCATACTATATATTATATATAATATACTATCCTGAAATTTTATCAGGCTCAAGTATTATTTTCGTCACTTGAGCGTGGCTCATAATTACAAGGTTCGCTTTTGAGGCTTAGCTAACACTCACATTTTAATAAATACTCACTAAGTTTAAGCTTAGATCAGATAAAATGGAAAACAATATAACTGGTGCTTCGTTGCAGAAACTTTTTTCCTAAACTATTAAGTAGGAAAGGCAACTAGGTTTCGTTTAAATTCAAAAGGTAGCCTTTTTCCTTATTATTTTTACATTCATTTGAATGAACTCTAAATTCAGACTAAAACATCACGTCCTGAAATTTTATCAAATGGATTCTAACTTAAGAAACTACTGAAGTAGATTAGATAATTTAATCAAGTCTTAGAACAAATATGGAATTTATTTCAAAGGGATTTAAAAAAGAATTGGGGCATAAATTTTAATTCGTGAAGAAGACAGTAAGAAGTCAACTTGACAGTGGTGAAGGAAAAAATTCCTCATATTTTAAACCATAAGAATAAGTAATATAACGTAAACTGTATATAAAAATAACAAAAAAAAATTTATCAAATCAAATCAATGCCTCAAAAAGAGTTTAATACTGTAACATTAATGTAGGTTATTTAATTATTGACTTTTTCAAGAAATTATGCTATGATGTCTTCGAAAAATGTTAAGGAATACAATGTAAACTTGCAACACTTTTTCATACTGTGAAAAATGTTTCCAGCATTAACGTTATAATATATACTTTATTATATATTTGACTTCTTTTCCTGTAGAGTGTAGCTCATTTTAGAATACTACACATTGTTATCTGAATTAATTAATTTCTCTAGAATAAAATGTGTTTTGCAATTCGATCCATACACTATAATACAGAAGAGTTTTTCAATTAAATATAAAAAAAATAGCTGATTTGTCACCAAACTGTAAGAATAATATAAACAGATTAATGAGAATTTACAATGTGTAATGGAAGCACATCGAAAATGTATTTCGAGTTTGTAATAGGTAAACACAACCATAGTCTGAATTATTCCCTGTTATGCTCCCAAATTAAATATTCTTTCAAAGTACTTTTGGTTTACTTTTCTAAAGCGAATGAATTATTTATTCAAATAGGATCCTCTGGAGTTATACATACGACAGGCATTTATAAGTTTTGATTTTTCCAATGAAAAAGTTCACAGAAGCTGGTATATATTTCTAATCTTTACCACTTTATGAAAATTAATATCTTGCGATTATATGACGAGATATTTATTTAAATATCTTAGGTTGTTCTTCTATATGAACTAAACTAATTATTTTAACTTTCAAACCAAGATCATAAACTGTTATTTTATCTTGGTTCTTAAACTAAAATCTAATGTAACGAGTGTCATTGAAAAATTTAAATCCAGAAGCTTCAAATTGATATCTACCAAAAGTTTATCACAAATATATTCATTCTAATTTTAACCTCTGTTATTTGATGTATATAAACTTTTACTCCAGTCAGTTTAATGTGATATACAGTAAGCTTCCATAATCCTTTGAAGTTTTACATCTCTTTTCATTTCATTGATACCCACCCATACAGATCTAAAGACTATTATTTGCAACTTCAAGTAGTCTAGTTTCTAATTTTAAGACTACTGGGATCTTTTGTGAGCATTTACGAAGAATCATTTACGTCAAAATATCTTTTAAATGAACCGTCCTATATTACTCGCAATGGGACTAGACATTAGTACCAAGACGAACTGATAGTGGAGATGATTGGTACGAACTTCTATTTCTCCACAGAAGTTTCATACAAATGTGTTGTTCGTTCTATAGAATTACCTATGGAACAGTTTTCTAATGGTAATTTTTCGTAATTGATCCTTTGAAGGTTAATATTTTTGTTTTGTTTCAGGGGTATTGAAAGTTACGGAGGAAGGTGTATTGGTTAAAATAATTTGGAACATGTTTACTCCAGGAGGGGAGAAATATTGGAATAATTTATAAGTTTTAGATTTGTGTTATGAAACTTTATGGAACAATTGTCTTAATTCAGAATTCAACTCCGCTATGATTCTTAGATAAACTAGGAAATAAATTAGGAATCGAATAATTTAATTCTATAATGTTTTAGCTTAGAAACGTTAAAAAAATGATTAAAGCAAACCATTTTTCTTTATTGAAATGATTCTCGCTTTTCAAAACATAGATATTAATTGTATCGATTTTTAGTTGTTTCAAAATATTTTTACATAAAGGTTTTGAAATTCAGTGAGCCATAATTCAGTGAATACCATAAAGGAAAATATGTAGTAGTTAAATTTTAGTATATGTTTTGCCTCTGTTATTTGTAAAGATGAAATTTCAAATTTAAATCTGATTAAGAGAAGTTTTAAACTTTAATTTATTTTCAGAAGTTACCAGATTTCAAAAAGTTCGTTAAGTTTTAAGTTTTCCGAAAAATTTTATGTATTAATAAGATTGTACACTCCTTAATCTGAGCTATAAGTTATAAAATATATAAAAAAAATTCAGAACTATAAGATGTGCCTTAAACCTGATTTTTTGTAGTTATTTATAACATAGGATTCGAAAAGGATAAGTTTATTTCATTTTATTTATTTATTTTTGACATGAAATGAAAGTTGGACGTCATTACTGAAAGATTTACTTTTAATTTGTAAAAAAAAAGCTCAGGATTTTTATTATATTTTAAAGTATACAGAGTTTTGAAATTGCAAAATAAATTCGCCTTACACTACAGTACTGCTTTTTAAAATCACATAAGTTCAGTTTTTCTTTAAAAAAATTATTTAAAAGAGCTTGTAAAAGTATTTGCAAAGAATGTTTTTATTGTTTTTAATGTCTACAAGTAATCACAGTGAAATATTTTCTAAATTATGAAAAGTAAGAGTTTTTGTTTATCTTGAAGAGAACTTTTGGAAAGACACGTTAATTTCAAACTCGGGCGAAGTTCTTTTTGAAAAATCAAAAGTATATACAACAACGACAAAATGTTCTTTTCAAAGCAATCAAGCGTATTTAAAATCATGAAAGGAATTCTTAGATTTAGCAAACAATTTTGAAATTAGACCAAAATTTATTGATGAATTGAAAAAGTACGAAAGTACGAATTATTTAAGCCATTTAGCAACATGTAATATTTATAAATGATTGATATAAGATTCTTACATTTTTAAGACCTGATAAATTCTCATCTAATCTCAATAAAGTTAAAGATTTACTAGTTGTAATCAATTTATACATGTAATAACACAAGGAAAGCATTTTTCAAAAAATACTTCTACCCACAGATGCCTAAAACTATTATTAAAATCAATAAACGCATAACTTTTACTTGTTTTAGGCAGTAAGAGATTTAGTTGTTTTCATCAATTTAATTTTAGCTAATAGTATTAAAGTTAGGAAAGAGGTGGGAGGGGAATTTTTTTTTTTTTACGAAATATGAAGCTAGCTTTAGTTTGAACTTTAAAAATGTACAAGATAGAATTTTTTTTATTTAAATGTTTTAACACACTTCAATTGAAAATTTGTTATTTAATTTCAAATTATTATAAATTGTACATAGGATTCATATTTTATAATCAACATTAGAAATTATCTATGCATCTATGTTTATTCGTATAAATTAACTATAAAAGTCCCAACTATACGAAAATTAATATGTTTTTTTTTTAATTTTCAAAAAATACAGATCTGAATTCATTCCTAATGACAAATTTACTCAAAAAACACTTTTTAAAAATAATTTCAAGTATTAGCATACAAAAATTTCTTTTACCTAAGGTAAATTAACTTTTGAAATTAAACTATGTCAAGCATATTTTTTAAAAAAGACAGTATGTATGTGAGAACACTAATTATCATAACTTTTAAAATATAACTATCTGTATACTTTGGCATTGCACAGGATTTATCGAGAATAGAATTTTTTTCATCTTTTTTCCTCAGCAGAGTTTCCCCTTCCTCTATAGACACCATCACTTCCAGCTGATTTGTATAATTATAATTGTACTCCTCACATTTTATACACTTTTTTTTTCAAAAAAAGGTAGCATATGCAAAAATGTATCATAAAAAATAAAATAAAAACCAATAGTAATACAGTATGGGGCAAATAAAAGTGGCCCGAACGAGTAGATACAATTGGACAAGTATGTGACACCTGCATCAAGTGATTCGAAGCGTTACATGTCCAACATTTTGAATCTATTTGTGGCATCATTAATTTACATCTGTTAGTATTTACGATTAGTAGCAATCATACTATCAACAGGATGATGCAACTGCCCATACACCCCTCCAAGCCATGGATCATATTTACAAAATCATCAATCTAGATAGAGTTATTAACAAAGGTCAGTCTGTTCCTGGACCTAGCTGTCCACTTAGGTTCCCTGATCTATTAGTGTGTGATTATTTTCTGTGGAGAACCCTCAAGACTCGTAGCAACCCTCATAGTCTTCAAGAACTACAGCAAAATATCTCTGTAATTCCAGCAGTCCAGCTTCGATTTGCCTTCCTCTACTTGCTGACCAGGGTCCAAAGGTACCAAGAGATGAATAGTGGTCATTTTCAACATCTGCATGAAGAGGATTATCGGACTACCTACACTTCTTTGTAGTCTTTCTTTGCAACCTGAAGCATTTTTATTTGCCCACCTTTTAGAATAAACCATGTTTAATTGGAATATCTTGAAACAAGATATCAATCATCGGCATGGCCAAGTAATTTTAGCGCGTTTTTCAAATGTTGTATTTTACAATAATGCAACTAATGAACTTTTTACTAACAGAAAGTAGTGTACTGTACTAAAAAAATTAAAAATGTTTTTTTTTAATATAAAAATTATTATATTTAAATATGATTCAGCTCATCTAGGGCACAAATGCGACCAAATACCGAAACCCGAGGTCAATTGGCTGCTTATTGGCTGAGAAAAAGGTACGACAAAATATGAAACGAAGACGAAATTGGCGTCCTAATGGCGCTTTTGTTCCACTACGTGAAAAACGCGCTAAGAAACTGACTTTAAATTTATAGTCAATCTAACTCGTTTATTACAGACGCGTATTTATAGCTTCAGGACTTATAATTTCTTACAAAGAGACCGTTTCATAGCGGAATCTTATACACGTTAAATATATTCGTGATCAAAATTCAGAAGTTTGCGTGACGTGGATGGGATGCCAGTTCTTGTGTCGACTTTGTCATTTGACCGTGCATCAAAATTATTCGGAGTATTGTGATTGTATTAATAAGAACTTTCATTGTAATTAAAATAAGTATCATGGAGTTTATTATCTGGGACACGTCATACGGAGAATAGAACAAGTAATATAAAAAAAAAATAAGTCAATTCCTACTTAATCAACAACAAAAAATTATTTTAGTTACTTTTTATTAAATAGTTACAACTAATATGAATATGTATATACATATGACAAAATAACAACATTAAGTGGCAATTAATTTTTATTAATTATCATTAAAGTATCGTATTGTCATCCAAAACAATCGTGTATATAAAATTTCAGTTTAATCACCTGTTTTGAAACGTGAGGGGAAAAAATCTTTCAAAGTTTTGGCCCAAGTCACTAAAACTGAGGCCAACGTGGCTGTATCTGTAATTCTTAAATAATTAATTTCAGTCAATTCAAATTAATTATAATTAAATTATCGTATTGCTACCCGAAACAATAGTGTATAAAAAATTTCAGCTCAAATGAGCGCTTTAAAATGTGTGAGAAAAAAACCTGTTTAAGTTTTGGCACAAGTCGCCAAAAATGATGCCAACGTGGCTGTATTTGTAATTCTTTGAATAATTAGTTTTAATCAATTAATTTTTATTAATTATAATTAAATTATTGTATTGTCATCCAAAATAAGCGTGTACATAAAATTTTTAGCTCAATTGGGTGTTTTAAAATGCATTTTATTAACGATTGAAAATTTGAACAAGATAAATACAGAGAGAGAGGGAGCTAATAGAGAGAGAGAGTAGGAATTGAAAAATAGTCAACACACTGGCAATCATGCCTTAAAAGTTCTCTAATTGTTTTGAAAATGATACATTTTGACCTATGTTTCGTTTAATTTCGTGTTAGCTAATTAAGTCCAATGTCAAACACATTTTATCCCTCACAAATTTCTTGTATTCGACTTTGGCATATTTTCTGATAAAGGATTTAGACATTTTAATGAAATATGTCTCCATTCCTCGTTTGAAAGAATTTACTAAATAAACTAATTCCAAAAGTTTGCGGAATGTTAATAACTTTGTGTTAAGTGTCACTTGACAAAATCAGAATGTCAGTTTTAAAGTAAATGTAAAGGAGAAAATTCAAAGTAATTTATTCCTTAGTCTTTCATATTCAGTGAAAAATTAAAATGAACCTTGCAAATTAACTCGTTAATAAATAAAGTAAATTTAAAGAGAAAGGCTATGCTTTCTTAAAATATTGACGAGAGACAACTTGTTTTGTAAATTTACTCTCCCCCTCAAAGAAATGAAAATCCAAGATAAAAAAATGCTTCTAAATTATTAAGTATTCCAAACGAAAAAAATTCACAACAACCTATCAAACTTTACACGGTTAATAAAATGACTTCATATTTCTTTTTGACGCAAATGACAATAAATTTTATTATTATTTTTTGAAGTAATTTTAATTTTTTGAATATTTTTGAATAAATACAACTTTTAGATTTATTTTCTGAAATTCGATCATTTTTCTTAGATATAGCAAATTATAAATTAATTATTCTTTATTTTAAGAAAAAAATTAAAATAAATTATTATTTTTAATTGCATTTCGTTTCGTGTAAAATCCTTTGGTAAATTAAAAGAAAACTTTCAGTATACAGAAATATCTTTAGACAGAAACTTTAATCTTTTCCTTTGACAACCATTCTTCTCCTAAATAGATCGTAAAATCTAGGTATTACGAGTTATATAGGCCTGTATAGTATCCATAAAAAGATGAAGCAAATATTTAATCTGATATAATCTAAAGATGATCAAATAGAAGCAAAAAAAGGAACATCTTTTCAGTGAAGATATTTTCTGAGTTCCCATCCGAAATAAATAGCAGACGATAATAATTTTATAGAGAAATGTTCTATAAGATACTGAGACATATAAAAATACTTGTTCAAATAATTCCACTAATTTTTGAAATAAATTGCGATCTTGAAGATTAAGAACAGACGATATTGGCAGCATATGAAAAAGCCATTTTTCTAACTACAGAATAATTTGAAAAGTTTTAGGCTTTTAGTAGTTACCAAAACGTTGCAAAAAAAAAAAAAAAACGGTGAATTTTCAAATTAACTTCTTGAGTTTTTAGAATACCTTATTTTGTTCTTGAAAATGATAATGATAAAATATTTCAAACTCAGAAAAAAAGTAATAAAAAAACGCACTATCATTAAAAATAAATTATCATTATTCAATTTAAAGCATAAACTAAAAAATCTCATTCAAAAAGGAATAGGCTCTACATTGTTTTTAACTAAATAAAAACATTTAAAATACTGAAACTGTAATTTTATGCATCATTAAAAATGTATTGCAATTACAGACATAAAAAAAAAGCTATAGATATTTCCAATTCCAGGAAAAAATTTTCTTAAGTACTTAAATACTTAATTTTCCCTAACTTCTCTTTTAAAATCGAACAAAGGTTAATTCATTAAAAACTCAGAATCTTAACTAATTAACTAAACATGTAGATATCCTAATGAATCTCTACTCCCCCAAATTAAGCTCTTCAATCAATATCACAGAGTTAACTATCATTAATCTACAGTTAATGGTAACTTAATGAAGATTTGGAAACTAAACTACACAGTTGATGAATGTAAAATTCTTTCTACATTTATTACTCGAAGATAAATTACAGTTTTAATTATTAGTAAATTTAGGTTTGTTAAAGAGTTTTAGTTTCATAAGTTTTTTGAAAAAGAACAAATAATTATTATTTCTTTTTTACTTGGCGATGAAAAGATGGATATTCAATATCTGGATTAACTTATAGTGAGAAATGTTGTTGTTACTAATGCCCCCTGTTTGACGTTATCAGATCGAAGCCCATGAAATTCATTCAAAGGGCTGGATGTACGCCTGTCGTTAGCCGTAGCTCTGAGCATCATACAAGTTGTGACGGATCTATACGCGTCATTATTCTACTAATCCTCTTGGAGAAACTTTGGGGCTAGCATTCGGTTAATTCACAGCCTCTCAAGAATAAACCCTGATAGTACAAGTGGTGATCAAATGAAAAGGTTCGAAACGACACGGTTAAAATAAACTATTCAAAAAACAATAGAAAACGATCACTGATGAAAAGGCAGACTGTAGAATTCTGGCTGTGACGAAAGTTCACAGTGTCTGAGTAGTGCGAGTTGAAGCGCTTCTTCAGGTGTTTTTCAGTGGACAAACACATGGAAATCGAGGTGACATGTCCGATGTAGGGATGTAACGTCCCATTGGAACTTGTCCAGTTCATTTGTGTGACTCTGGAGACGTGTGGACGCGCGTTATCATGGAGCAGAACCACACCCTCCGTGAGCAGCCCTGTCTTTTGTTCTTGATGGACCTGCGTAGGCGTCGGAGTGTCTCACAGTACACATCGGAGTTAATGCTTTTCTGTGCTCGAGTAATTCTGTGCTCGCATCATTTGGACGCCGCTTTTTATAAGAGCCTTTGCTCTCTCCTGCGCATGCGGGCACCCACGCATGATCCGATCCCAGTCAGAGTCTCCAATGGCATCCCGAGATGTCTCGCTACATTCTCCCTTGGCGGAATATGCAAATATTTAACTGTTTCATTTTTATGTCGTTTCGTACCTTTTCATTTGATCACCCCTTGTATTTAAATTAGTTTGACTATATAAAGTTTATATATATATATATATATATATATATATATATATTATATATATATATATATATATATAGGTTTTGTAGATGTGAGATAGAAGGAGCCGAAGAGCTGTTGCGGTGACACATTGGTGAGAATATTTTATTAAGTATTTCACAAACCTGGTGAGAGTTAAGGAAGTAGTTGCTAAGGGATTAAATTATTAGATTGAGGATCTAAGATAGATTGAATCAGATTTAGTTATCGGATCATTAGTGCTTGTTCTCCTTGTCTAGTTCACTTAGTCGTGTTTACTTAGAGTTGTTCAAGAGATTAGATTGCTCACTTCATATATTACTCTTAGGGTTTCCTTTTGAAGTTTCACTTGGGATTTCTTCAGTGTGTTTGAAGAGAAATAAAATAATAGTTATCACGGAAGTTGCTGGTAATGCTTTGTTTACCCCCACACCTTTAGGTAGGCAAGACGGTGAGAGAGGGGTGCCAAATAGGTCAACACCCCCACAAAGTGACAGTATGTTTGGCTCGATTTCACCCCAATTTTAAAGGGAGAACACCCTGTAGGTAGTCGGGGACTTCCCACTTCTCTTCCTCTTCCACCAACCTCACGAGAGGACTTGCGGCTCGACGGCTCTTTAGAGTACCCCCATGCCGCAAAGGCACTATATATTTATAAACATCCATGCCTTCTCCGGGATTCGAACCCAGGCCCTACGGCACAGCAGTCAGTGTCACTATCCACTATATCGGATGAGCAATTTAGTCAGAAATTTGTATAAGTGAAACAAGTATATATATATTACTATTATATATAAATATATTACTTGTATAATGGTAAAATTAAGTTTCTTACAATAAATTGCGTAAAATTTCTTCACATTTTGAGTATATATATACCTTTATATATATATACATAATTTTCTCTCTCTACGTAAAAAAAGTTTTTCGTGATTCTGCACTAAATTTATTTATACTTTAGGAAAAGTTAGAAAAATGGGTCTTAAATTTACTGAAGAATTGCACCAAGAACGGTTCGTCTGGGGTCCCTCCCCCCTCTAACTTCTGGCATTTTCTAGAAAAAACCACTTGCATCATAAATCGTGATGTTATAGATTTCTCCAGTTATTTCCAGAAACATCCATATGTTCGCCAAGTTGCCAAATTTGGTGACTAGGAACATTGTTTTAGAAGAGGCACTAAATTGAAGTGCAAATAAAAATGCGAAGATAAAGAAATTTGTTTTTTCCCCTGCTTACAATATATTGAAAAAAAAAAAATAGAACTACAGAACACATGTAAATTACAGTTTTACAAATTAAGCAATGTGAACTGCTGTATAATTTGTACAATAGGAGTTGATCTACTGTTAGGCGCCCCTCTAGTTTTATTATTTTTTTTAAATAGAAGATTTTTGAATCTATTTATTTTAAAATTTATTCTGTAGAATTATAATTCATTGGCAAATTATTTTAATATTATCTAATAAGAATCATATTCTTTAATATCAGGAAATAAAAATTAAATATATTTCAAAAAAATTAAGCTCCAGGCTAAAATAGTTCATTTAGACAGCAATTGCAATTAAAATAAATAATTTTTCTATCAAAAATTCGAAGAACCGTCATGATATTTTTTGCATTTTTCCTTCCAACTCTAATTAATTTAACGAATTCTGACAGATATATTTTCTCGTACTGTTTGATATAGCTCTAAAATGTCTCAAAAATTCCTCTTTCATTACTAGAATGGACTAAGCAATATGCTCTGAAAATATTTTTCGTAATTAGTGGCAATTTTCCAACTTGCAGTAATTTCTTCATTAACTTTTCAGAAATCTGTCAGTAATTTTATTTTTAGGTGAAAAGACTTAAGAAACTAGTTAGATATTTTAATTTCAATAGTGGTGTAAATGGCAATTTGAAAGCCAGCTTTAAATTAAAATTTTAATTAATTACTGCATCTAAAGTTTCCTCGACTGATTTCACTTCATTTTATAGATAAATATGGTTATATTTTTTTTTTTCGTAATAGGAATGAAAATAATTGCTTACATTCTGAAATTCATTTTCTTAATTAAGTCGCAGTAAATTTGTAGTTGATTTGAGGTGACGTGTTTTCCAATTTCGAATTACTATAAGATAACGATTATAATTCATGTAAAGCTTTAATGGAATCATTTGCCAAACATTTACGCAAGTATTCCTGACTTCGACCAATGGAATGAATTGAGACTGTAATTGGTGATTTTCTAACCAATAGCCTGCATATATATCAGCCAATAGATCATGAAATTCCATTCCTCTTTTACGTGATTTAAACTTAATTATAAAGGGAAAACGTACTGAGATTAACCTAGAATAATATTGTAAACTCGAAATGTTTGGTTTTCAATAGCCAGTGAAATTTTAAAACAGGAATATCATCTTCATCTTGTTAATTCAGCTCTTTCCATAACAATGCTTAGGAATCTGAAGCGTTTCGCAAATTATTTTTTTATTTGATTGAATTTATAAATGTAAAGAGAAAACTTCATTTCCCAAACCCAAAATTTTGTAAACGCAATAGCTAAGGCTGCAATTGAGTATCCTTCAGAATTCATAAAATAACATTTCAATTTGACACAAATAAGTAATATTTTTTCCGTATTTTTTTCTTCAAAATATTTTGAATCGAGTTTTTACTGAATCACACAAAATCAAGTATGTCTTGATGAAAGAGCATGAAGTTTTATATTTTAGTTTTAGTTTGTTTTTTTACCCGGCTCACATAGAATAGACACATTATTTAGTCTACAGATCATTTTTCTTTCTATTTCGAATCATGTCGTATTACATTTTTGTCTCTCGATGAAGCACTCAGTAGCGCCACCTGTCGCGACGACTGAACAAATATTTAAAGGTTGAGAATAAAATAATAATTAAAAAAAGAAGAAACACACAGATACATACAAACATAACACTACAGATGAAGTCAGAAATTCATATAAAGAACAGTTATTATATAAACGAACATTCGAATACTATATACAAAAGTCCTTGTGTGAGGCAAAACTAAACTATTTAAAGTGAACTGCGCTTATAATTTATTCACATAAATTCATAAATTGATATTTAGTATCCTCACAGTATCCTAACACAATGTACCTTAACACTAATTACATACTCCATTGTAAACTCCCAACATTTTAAATACAACATTGGGTTTCGTATACAATCTTAACACGCAATAATTTGTATTAAATTATTTCATAAAGTGCTAGAATTTAAACTTATAATAATTAATTATCCGATTAATATAAATTTATCGCTTGTTCAGAAAGCATATTTTTGTTTTTTAAACTCCACACGGTAAAAATTATTAGATAAAAAGAACTATTTCACGCTAATTTTAAAAAAAATGGTTTTTTTTAATTATTTCAAGAGTATAAACATTAATAAGAAATAATATTTATTTCGTATGTTTAGGGAAAATATTACAATAATTACTGAAAATGTAAGGAATCTCAAGGGATCTATTTTATGCCACATAATCGTATGACATGCATGCCTACGATGTTCGCATCCAGGAAATCTATCCACTCCAGCCAGGGTCGAACTGCAACCTTAGGCTTTAGGATCTCTTAGGAACGCTATCTCTAAGTCACCGGAGCCGACCGATTCCGCACATAAACGTAGAAAAAAGTTAATCTGCACATTAACAGGTTTAACGATAACATAAATAAACCAATGAATAACATTCTTTATTTAAGTATAATAAGGGAGACCCTCATATTTATACAAAATAAGGATTTATTGAAAGAAAACTCAAGCTGAATTATTCAAAATCAACATTGTCCCTCCTCCCATTCACAGATAACACTCCTTAAAATGAATCAAAATAAAATCGCATTCTAGAAAATAGTGTCAGCTTACAGAATTTTTCATCAATTTTCGACAGTCGTTTGCGAAAAAAGTTTTGTATTTTGAATATTTGCTGACATACTTTTTCGTCATTTAAATTGAACTTTTACACGCCATTTTTTTTGTTTGCTTAGGAAATATGCAGAATATACCTGTCAGTGATAAGTACTAGTGTATTGTTTAAAATTAGAAGGTAAACAAATTCACTTATTACCATTTTAAACGTTTGATTTTTAAACTTTTGCAAACATTACTTAAGATTTTTACCTATATATACACAACATATAAATGCAAAGATTCTTTTTTCGAATATACCTCCTATTTGGGAAATAAATCAATTCATTGAAGAAGTTTTCTCCTCCAGAAACCACCTTACGGTGCAAAGAGTAAAAACAAAAGGAATTTAAGAAGGAATGAGAAATATATGATAATAACCAAGCATTTATTTCCCTCCTAACCTTTTAAAAAGACTATTTAAGTCCGTTTTTGGATTTCTTTAGAAATTTGATTAACGGCTAAACACAAACTGGAAAGAGTTTATGGAATTTCTAGTAAGGAATTTACTAAAAATCATTTTAACCACCGGAAACATTCGAATGTAAGTTTAAAAATTCATTTTTACCAGGTAAAGATATTAATTTTGATGTGAGGTGTATATCTTTTGTTACCGAAATGAACTGTGTTCGGTTTCTTTCATTGCAGAAAATTAAAATAGTTGTAATTATTAAAACGACTCGCAAGTATTTAAAGTAACATTTAGGAATGTTATGTTTCGGGATGTGCCATTTGTAATGAATTGTTTTAATTGTGATCATTCATCACTTGAAGTTTAGAATTCATCTTGCTGTGTGTTTGAAATTATTCTAAAAGTTATTCTTAGCTATTTTAAGGAGAAGGTTTTTTTTTTCTTTTTGAAAGAACAAGTGCTTGACAAAGTACTTGAAATGTGCTGGAATGTTCGTATCAAAATGAACACATAGAAGATTAGAGAAAATAGTTAGAGGTTGGATTTTTCCTGAAAATTGGAAATAATCTTGATAGCAACGAATTATTAGTACCTAATCACGTAAAACTTATACCAATTTCTTCTTTTTAACAATATTGTGCTTTAATAAAAGGGTCAAACATTGTGGACCATCCTCCATGAATCTTATCATATGAAATCGACCTTATTAAGGAAAAGATTTACCGGAACGTTAATGCATTTAACTTAAGAACGTATCTTTTATTGGAATTTAAAATTCATTCGTTTTTCTTTTTTCATCACCATCAAAAATTCTTTTCTTATATTCCAAAATAAAAATTCCTGGTTTAAACAAATTAAATTATGATACCTTTTAAAAATTATCTATAGATCTGAATAAATCTCATTCTGAGTAAGTCTTTAAAACATAATAAAATATCGAATTTCTGGAGCAGGGTAATATTTCGACTATTATTTATATTGGTATTTAAGTGTCAGTGGAAATATTAATTTAAAAAAGCAAGACAACTGAAAAAAGCCAAATATATATTATTCTACGAGACGGGTCCGGAAACTAAGTACCGATTTGTTCTACCACAACCGCAGTGGTAGTATCGGGTTCAACCGTTGTGCGTGTGCACAACGGTTGAACCCGAACGGTCTCTGGTTGATTGTCAGCACTCAGTGACGTAATTACAGTCAGGTTGTGTTGGTTTTGCATTTGTTACTAAGCATTCAAAATGTTTCAGGTGATTGCCGATCTTGACAACTGTTTAGTGTGTTTAGTGATACTCAAGGAATGTTAAGCTATTGAATTCTTCGTCAACTTGTAGAGGTTTAAGTTAAAAGTGTAACAAATGATGTAATGGTGAGAAAGTGGAATACACAATTGAATGATAGGTGCACCAGTGCTCATGACGAAACACTGTGTGAATGGCCTTTTGTTGTTATTCATGGATTGGTTGAAAAAGTGAATGAGAAAATTCAGGAAAACAGACGGTTTGCAATAAGGTTGCTTTGCGACGAGTTTCCACAAAGAGCTTGTCATCAGTGCCTCTCTTCACTGCTGGCATCTTTTCCTTTGAAGAGGGTATTGACAAGTTGTTTTCCCCTGATATGATAAATATCCGAACAATGGTGGTAACTATGTAGAAAAGTAGTTTCTGATATGCAAAAATAAATTCTGTTTTGCTAAAAGATGTCTTATGTGAGTGTTTCCAAAAGAATATTTAATTACCGGACACATCTTGTATATATATATTTAATTTTGAGGAAAGTTATATATGTTACCGTTAAAGTGGGAAATCCGTTATTTCACAGAATAATTAGGTATTTCATGAAATAATTGGACAAGTCAGTTAAAGTATATAAAATTATTGAATTCTACGCGCGCGCGCGATTTAACTAGGTATTCTACAGAATGACTATTACTTGATCGTTAAAGGATGAAATACGGCACTCTAAAGTTTTTTGAACCGGTTCTAGCTGCTTTGGGAAAGGTTTTTCCGATTAGAAGCTTGAAATGGCCGGGAAAAAACAATTATACTCTAGATATCAGTTCAGTATATGTCAGCGAGAATTAATTTCCAATGAAGAAGTTCCAAATATTGACACAACGCTTCGAACTGTTGCAACAGCTCAAAGCTGCGGTGTTGGACAAGAATTTAAAAAGTGCTCGTGTAAAAAAAATGTGTGATAGTAAAAAGTTTGTTCGTTTCAAAAATAATAAGCAGTTCCAAAGTGTCATCACAGCAATCCTTGCTTTAATAAATAATGAAAACTAAAATATATATATATATATATATATATAAAGGTATCTCATAAAATTTAAATTAATATTCTCTTACGTTTTTGTTTGAAAAAGTTTACACAATGTTTTTATGAAGCAACAGTTTTTCTTCCCAACATGTATTCTTGTTGATAGTATTTAAATATAATCTATTTTTGCAACATATTCTTTTTTCCCCTTTCTGTTTAACTAATGTTAGCAACAAGAGCAATAAATTATATCGTCTGCTTTCCCACATTATTAATCAATTATTCATCCACAAAAGGGATAAAATGTATTTTTCCAGAGATTTTAGCTATTTATGATCAATTAATTTATTAAAAAACTTTGAAGTTGTTTATTTTTCACTTCAACGGCCTATCCTTAGTTCTTTCATAAAATACCTAGCAATTTCATAGAATAATTAGAAAATGAAATTTTTCATCTATTATATACTTTCACTGACTTGTCTAGTTATTTCATGAAATACCTATTTATTCTATGCAGTAACTGAATTATACACTTTAACGGTAACATATATATAATATTTTCTTACTGAATATATACCTGATTTATACATACTTACCAAAATTTTATTTAAGTGAAATAGTAGTGTGCGAGTAAAATAAATATCTTATATAAGCCAATAAATATTTTATTTAATTATTTACTTTAATTCACGTTTAGAAGCGTTTTTCCAGCCTTATAATAGAAATAGTTATAACTAAAACAAAAGATACATTATAGAAATATTTTTTTAACATTGTCAGTTGTGGTGTCTTAATAACGTCTAAAGAAAATAAAAATATATTTAAATTCTTTATTCAAATGAAATTAATATTTGCCTAAATTAAATTATTTGTTTTCAATTTTTCTTACTTTTTCAAAATCTGTTACTCTTATAAGCGAAAACGTTCTAAAAATTTTATTTCGTTTATTCGAATGAATTTTTGTTTCATTCTTCGAATTCAGAAAAATATTTATTTAAACAGAATGATTTTTCTAATATTTTTAATTAATCAAAACATTTAAAAAAGTAATTTCAATAATATTTCCTTTTGTTATTTTCTATCCCACAATCATTGAGTTGAATTATATTTCTCAAAATTAGTTCAGGTGGTCGAAAATTCTATTAATTTCTGTCACATGTTTTTTGCATGTTTTTATTACAAATCCAATTAAATACTTCAAAAGTAATTAACGCATTCCTATGATAATTAAAGTTAAGGATGTATACACATGTTGTGTTTTGAGTAATTGTTTTAAAAAGTTCAATCTGGAAACAGAATATAAACTTCGAAAGTTTTACTTTTAAAAAATCAATTGTTTTATCAGAGTATTCATTCTTTTAAAATACATTGAAACAGTATCATGATACAATTTGGAAGAAAGTTGAGCTAGAAACTTAATTAGAAGTTAAAAAGATGTTCGATTATTTTGAGCGCAAAAAAATGCTTTAATGAGTTTTAAGTAATTGGGCATTCTTGAACGTTTACGTTGAATTCAAAGAACAAAGAGAAGCCCTTTTAAAAAATCTCAATTTATCAAACAAAGGTTATGTTTCTCATTTTAAATGATGGTTTGAGATATTCAATGACTCTAAAAAAAGCCTTGCTATATTAAATCTAAACATGCAGTATTTCTTTATTTTAACTTTTGATTAGTTTATGCCTAATTTACTCGCATATTTAAATTTAATTACTTATTGTGTGGTCACAAAATATATCTTTTAATTCATTCAATTTAACGAAAAACCGGATTACTTATTTTTAGTAACACTTTCAATGCACGTATATACAAAAATAGAATGTAATAAGGTAGCCACAAATTCTAAGCAAATTTCTAAGCTTAGGGCTAAAATGTAAGGTCAAACAATGCTTTAAGGTACCAACCTTCTTTCTCCATTATTTGCCAATATTTTTCAGAGAAATAAAATTTTAAGGAGAAAATACAGCTAAAAGCAGTGTGGAAATCAAAATAAATGAAATAGTATTAAAGTTATATTTTAAATAAATCTAAAACTAATGATACTAAGAGTACTAAGTAAAAAAGTTTATTACTCACATGGCTTTCCTTCTGACCGCTGGCAGCCTAGTGGTCAAAGCAATGGACTTGTAGCTGGCGTGTCATGAGTTTGAGCCTTGCGTCGCTTAAGACCCGATATGAAAAGGGGGCAGTTGCATGTTAGCTCTGTCGAGGCTCAAACGTTCTTCCATCAGTGTGATGGGGTAGTTAGGAAAGGAGGTTGCTAGCTCAGGTATCGATTTCGCCACTTGGCCGGGGCTCAAAATTATAAGGTCCGTTGCCAATAGCTCTCGTCCAGCTTTATAGTGTGATATTTTTACTCTCACTTACTATTTCCCTTTATGGTGTGATTCTATAGTATGAAATCGATTTCGAAGGAAATACATTAAAAGCAGCGCTTCTCAAACTTTGGGGCGTGCCCCCTTAAGGGGGGCGTGATAACCCTAGGAGGGGGACGCGAGCATATTGAAAAGTCGAAAACAAAAGATTTGTTAAAAAATATTAATTTATTGAAAGTAAACAAGCAAAATACATTCTTACATAATAAAAAAAAATTAACTGATATAATACACTTATATATGAATCAGTACTGCACAATGTATTTTATGATCAATTTAACAATACTAAGTTAAAAACGAATTTAATAATTACCGGTGACCCCATGAGCTTGTCATATATAAAATTATATGCAAAAATTAACACTTATCTTGATAATTTGTGCGGTTTATAATGAATCTCTTAACTGCCGATTCACAGTTACGTAATTCATTCCCCAATGCCCCCGTTTTGCACGTATATACACGTATGTGGTGCACTTGGGAAGAGGGGTGGGGAGAGAGGAAATCAATAAGAAAATACTCTGAAATAAGTGTTTCACACACACACACTGTGTGACGGGTCTACCCGCGTCAATCTTTCATTAACCCTCTTGGGTAACTTTGGGGCCAGCAATTAGTCTATTTCACAGCCTCCTCGGGAAAAACACGAGATAGTGATATGCTAATGTATTCAACTATATAAAGTCTAGATTTAGTAAGAAAGCAGAAGGAGAAGGAATTGCCAAACTTGTTGTAAGTATCACATACGGATCTCTCCAGCGAGCTTAGCACGTGTTAGATAGTAATTGATATTGTTAATCATTGAAATTATCAAAGGGATTATAGTTAGTATCGACCTGAAGTTAGTAAGCGTTCGTCTCCTTTGTCAATTCTGATAGCTGAGATTATTTAGTGGGAATATTAGATTTAAAGGTTAGAATTGAATGTTAGAGTTGTGTATCAGGATTAATCTAGGGAATTGAATAATCACTCCAGGGTTTCTACTTAAAGTGTGACTTGTTAATTGTATTTGTGTGTTGTTAATAAATATTTGTAATTATGGCTTTCGTTGGTGATAATGTTTCCTTCCACACCAGGTATGTCGGGCAATGTGAACTCACTCCGAGATAGGACTGGGACACGACAACTGTGTTGTCTCAAGGTCATTTTATTGCATTCCAAAGCCTTCGGAATAGTTATATGGACAGCAGTGAACAGAAAAGTTCGTATATCGGAAAGACGTATATATACGCACTTACGCACGGCAATTTACTCACTGGCTGAGCGAGACGTTTATATACGCCTCGGTACTTAAGAGGTTAAAGTCGATTTCTAGCTTAAGCATCAAAGTACATATTTTCGAATTCAATACATTGTTATTGCATGGAGGAGGTGCGATGAAAATCATGATTGAATATTGGGTCGCAAGTCTGAAGGTTTGAGAAGCACTCATTTAGCAAAGAAAAATTGCATTAACTTAATAGTGTGAAGATTCAACCGAGAAGAAATTCCCAACACACCTGGCTGAATGATGCCGGAGTAGAAGTAGTGTATATGGAAAAGGACTTCCTAGTTCTAAGCCCCACTCAAGGGATGAATATGGCAAATGAGCTGGAATCCCCCTTTCCAAACTTTTATATCGTGCATGCACATACGAATTTGATTCGCAGTAGATTTAATGCGGTATAGTCCAAAAGGTCTTTAGTGGGTTTAGGGCTCAAACCTACGTCTGAACTAAAATTATACCAAGTTCGATAATGATAACTCGGTTTGCCTGGATGCAATTAATCACATGAATTTTGATATTAAAATAATTATTGTGCATTAATATAGCATGTTTTTTTTATTTAACCTTCAAAAATCGAGCGTTCGTGATAACAAAGCTAAACAGATAAAAAACTAGGAATAAATAAATTGGCAACGCTTGCTATTTTAATTTCAGAGCATAATATTATAACCAATGCATCTCGTTAATCTATATTTAACTGTAGTGAAGTTAATACCTGAAGTTCCGTTTGAAGCAGTAATTACATTTGTAAATTGAGTAATGATTTTGCCTTGGTTAGATTTGTGAAGTGTTAACGGATTGATTTCGCTATAAAGGGTCGGACAAAGCTTAGTGATATAATCTGGAGGTACATTGTTAAGCGGTTACAGTAGCAGGATCTGTATTTATCGTTGAATGTTATTTCAGTATTGTGTGCTTTGCATTATACGGTTGATTAACATTTTGTTTGAAATGCACTAATTTGTATTTGGTCCCATTCTACTCTTTTTTTAAATATAAGGCCAAATGTTCCTTTTGTATACTGTGGATACGTAACACTGTGTCGTTTGGATCAATAAAATTTCCGGATGGGATGCAATTTTTTAAAATAAATATGTAAAAAATAGTGAATTGACGCTTTTTAGGGCTACTTTTAAAAATTCATCGGAAATCGGTAACTTAATTTATACTGTCTAAGCAAAGTTAGATTTCTTTAAAAAGTTTTGGACCTCTCAGATAGTGCAGGAACCGTAACCCTACGACATTTTGTCCGAAATATAAGCAGCAATTAGCTTAAAAAAAAACAACATAATTAGTCAATCACAACTGAATTAAGGTAAAATTTAATCAAAAGGAGAAATTCCAGTAATTCTAACGTGTTTTCAAAAAGTAAGGTAGCAAGCCCATTCAGCGTAACCGTTTATTCAGGAAATAAAGCATTAAACAATGATGGAAGGCACAGGTACATATTGCTTATCTATATAGCCACCATCTTGTCGAGGCATTTGTTGCTCCAACGGTACAACAAAGCATGGAAACCAGCATCGTAGAAATCAGTGTTAAAGTTATACAACCACGTCAAGATCGATGCTGAAACTCAGCATCGGTTCTGAAATACTGACGCCCTGAGGGTTTTTTAAAGGTCCGAAAAGATGAAAATCACTTGGTGTGAGGTCGAAAATGTAAGCAGGGTGGTTTAATACCTCTCACCGAAAGCGCTGTTTCTTCATGTACGCACCAAAACCACACTTGTATTCGTAGCATAATGCTTGTACCGTACACTTCTACCAATATCCGATGAATTTTAGCTGAAGTTCTTCTTTCTTTAAAAAAAAATTCTTTTTCTTGCATAAACTGTATCATACCTTTTATTGACATCACGGATCATGTTTCTGTCAACTTACCATCTTTTAACTGTGACTTAGTCATGTTACTGGAGAACCAGCTCCACATATTCTGACACAACTCTTGTTACTTTACTTTTTGAAGCACCTACGTATAAAACATGTTTTCCATGATTCATCAAGCAATAGAATATGCAGGAATAATTTTATATAGAGTAGATTATTTTAATTTTCTTTTCTTCTTTTCACTAATCAACATGAAATAGCCATTGAAAATTTAGAGCAGATGAAATGGAAATAAATAAAAAATAAATATAAAAATGTTATACAATACCTAAGAAAAAATTTTGTACCCAGTGTATATTTCAACTATAAAAATAAAAGATAAGAATTGTGATAAAACATTCTGTTTTCAATCTTCGTGAAAACCTTTTTAAAACTTTTTACATAGCACAAAAACTTATTTCTGAAACAGCAGTAGAATTAAATGACGAAATAATTCACTGATATTCAACAGCGCGAAATATTGAAATCGTAAAATGTCATTCTTGGGAAAATGGAATTTTCATCAAATGAAAGGAATTGCTACTGTCACAGTTTGACAATGACTGTTGAAGAATATAATACATCTTAAGAACAAATTCATTCTTTCTGATATTGAGAATAAAAAAAATCGTCTGCTATTACATGTTATGTCTATTTTTTTACTAGAGCAAGATTTTGTTTCTCGTAAAATGATGAGAAAATTATTTTATTACTTTAACTAATTAAAGAATAAATTCCTTATACACAAATCTTTAAATCAAATTGCATAAATTCGCGATGAAAATAAAATAAATACATTTCTAACTATTTATAAACTTTTACATTAATATAAGCCTTATATTATGTTGATATAAATTTGAGGAAATTTTTCTGTGAATAATTTTAAAAGACATGATATAATAATGTACAATGTCCTTTTAATAATATCAGACATTTGTTAGCATTTTTATAAGTGTAAAACGATACTGAAAAAAGAAAAAATCGAAAATTTTTATCGAACATAATTTGAAAGTATATTTCCACAGACAGTTACATAAATCATAAATACAAATTAGGTATAATGAAAATTAAATCGGAAAAAAAATCGTTTGTGCTTAAAATGTAATAAAAATCAATTCATTTTTTGGAATAAAAAATAGCGATGAATTAAAATACAATTTGAAAATTATTTAAAAGGGATAACAATAAATTACTTAAATATTTGCTAATATTTTAATTAAAATGTGTATTTTTTGTGTCATATAAAAGTTAACGAATCACTACAATTTAACGCTCCATGGAAACAGATTCTACAGTCTTTGCATAGAACCTTTTGCTTATATATTTTAGTTAATCTCTAAACTACTGTTTTTATCTCTTTAACAAACTTTTTACAGATACAAAACGAATTAATTATTCAAATTACGATAAATAGGTATTCTTTTTTTTCTCTCGCTTTTAAACGTTTTTACCTCCCAAATATTGTATGCAAATACAAGTAATAGATATTGTATTATGATATCTAAGCCAGTGCATCTGCTTAGATTATGTGAATAATATTAAAATATTATTATGAAGACCCATAAGAATGCAGACGAGGCTGCTTTAACGAAATTTACAAGTTAATCTGATTTCTTCTGGCATATTTCGCCATAATTAAAAGGACAAGCCTTTCATTAATATCTTTAAGAAGATTTAGAGCATGTGTCGGTTAGCTTTCATTTGATCTTTTCCTATAAATTAGCAGCATTATATAAACGGTTTTTTCTTGCTCCGTTATTGTAATTTAGGTGCCAAAAAAAATATTATTTAGCAAAACTAATAAACACGGGACAGCGTACTAATATCGGAGCAGAAGTAACACTCTAGAACCACTTATAAAAGTTTAATTTAAAGAAATATATATCAGTGGCGTAACGTACACCCCGCAACCCTCGCATCGCGGGAGGCCCAGGATTCTAGGAGGCCCAAAGCCTGACTGCCGCCAAGTGCCTACCCATTGTAAAATCCAGCTTGGGGGGTCCAAAACCTGACTTTGCAGGGGGGCCCAAATCTTCTTCGTTATGCCATAAAGGAGAAAAGCGACTTACACACTCATTCACTCATCATGATATCTCCGGAACTTTTTGACCTACAGACTTGAAATTTGATAGACATGTTACTTTTCCAGAGTAGATATACGCTAAGAATGAATTTGGAGAAAATCGAACCCCAAAATGCGTTTCGAGGGCTTAATGGGCGTTACAAATAAACATTCCCCTTTATGAACAATTAGACCTACAGAAATGAAATTTGGTAGGCAAGTTCTTTTCATGGAGTAGAGATCCACTACAAAAGTGATCTTGAGAAAATCGACCCCCTCCCTTCTTCCACACATACAGATGAATTGTGAGGGGTTAAGGGGCAATTACAGATAAAAATTCATGTTTTTGAACGGTTAGACCAACATACTTTAATTTTGTAAGCATGTTTCTTTTGTTAAATAGAGATCCCCTAAGAACAGATTTTAAAGAAATGAATTCTTAGGGGAAGCTGGGAGCTACTGAGGCGGTATTGATAAAAAAATTCCGTTTTCAAACTACAGGGCTTACAGTAATAAAATTTAGTCAGCATGTTTCTTTTGTTGAATTGAAATCCACTAAGAACGGGTCTTACGAAAATCAACTCTCAAGGGGGATTACGGTGCACTGATGACCCTCTACACCAGGGTTTTCAATGGCATCATGATTCGAACCCGCGAAACTTAAACACCGTATACTTTTCCTCCACATTCAATTATTACTATACACTACATAATTTATACAATGTTTACTCATCAAATTTTTATGATAAAAAGTATGTTAGTGAATTGATAAAGAACAAAATAACAATTTTTGAAAATAATCATCATTTAAATCGTTTGGAATTAAATCCAATCTCTAGAAATCGAATTCACTCAAAACACCACCACTCAGAACAGTTCGAAATATTCATATCCGCTCTCCCAGCATCCCTTTATTCCTAAAAATGTGCCGAAAATATTACTGGGCAAACAAGAGCGCTTCCAAAGGACGGTTCGACACATCGTTTAAACATTCCATCAATCGATATTTGTTACGGTGACTGATGATTGAAAGTGCTTTAGTTGAAACGGTTGCAGCTCCAGGCATTGTCACGGCCAAAACACTGACTTTACATTCATTAAAATGAATGCACTATTCGCCGCTTGTAATGAATGTATTATAGGGAATATTCTCTGTCATAGTCTGCCCATTGAAAAGTGGCAGTAGAAGATAGAAAGGGATTTATAAATGGTTATAAATCCCTACTTATTTATTTCATTAACGATATAAAAGGGATTGGGAATTTGTCATTGAAGCTGAAAATGTGGAGATATTTGTTCATTTGCTGGGTAAATAATGAAGAATTAGGTTTAAAAAAGGAGCGTGGCTTTGTATGGGGAAAAGTATTTAAGGGAATTTTAAAACGGATTTTGATACTTTGAATCGTAATTCCCTTAAAAAGTCTACCTGGAATTTCAAAGGAAAAGCCAATCATGACAATGTTTAATTAATATCACTTATTTATAGTAAAAGCATTGATATTTTTAGTTTTAATTATTTTTCACAAAAAGTTTAGAAATAGATGATTGATTTGATGTTTAAATGATATAATAAATTTCAAATAAAGACCGAATTGATGTAAATCCTCAATAGCTGACGAATTTATTTAAATTGGGTGCATTGCATGTTCTGTAATTCTATTAAATACAGAACTAATTATTTAAAGCAATATGATATGATGCTTATTTCCCACAATAATAGCTTTACTATAATTATGTTAATTATGCTTAGGTTTCTTCGTTTTCTTACATATTCCGCGTTTAACATTCAATATTTAATAAAATTTTAGGGATCCCTAAATCTTTTTTTGAAGACTAATTTAATAATATTCAACCCCAGCAAGTTAAGGCATTTTTCTCATATACAAAAAGCATAAATTTATTTTTCAAAATGATAATATATTCAGGAAGGATTTTACTCTTAGAAAGGTTGTTTGTTTGTAGCATTTTGTGTGTGGCTGCTAAGCCATTTATAGGGATAACAAGTCCCCAAGTTGGAGAACCATTCCATTAATCGCAGTATCTATCGGCGGGTCCCGATATTACATTATTGACATTTGCATTTATTCAAACTCTCGTATGATGCTGAATATTGCGGTGATTTAATTTTGCCGAAAGTGCAAGAATCAAATTGGTTTTCAATGGATTTTTACATGTCATATAATTATATGACATGCGTGCCAATAATTTTCGCATCCAGAAAATATATGACTTCAGCCGGGATTGAACCCGTCTTGTCTTACGAGGTGGGCCTGCTATCTCACAGCCACCTAGATGATTACTCTTAGAAAATAATTAGAATAATTAGTTTCCATTGCTACAGTACTTACCTTCTTGATATGTTGCAAAAATTACATTCAGTTTCATGAAACTTTGTTCCAGAAAACTTATTTTTAAATTTTAAAATAATAGTTTGTCTAGTTTTATAGTAAAATTTTACACAGCCAAATTTAAAAGCAATGAAAAAAAATTTTAATTTAAAATGCAAGAGAAACGAATATAGAGTGAAACATATATTATATCATGAGTAAAGTTTTTAATTGTTCGGCTTTCATAACTTTTGAATTCTATTTTAACTGTAGGAAAAAAAAATACAGATTTTTTTTATGTTAGTTAACAAAGATAAAGTGCTCTAGCTTTTGTAAAAATTAAAATATCTCTTATCCCGAAAGTCATTTCAAAAATGAATAATATGGCGAAAGATCAAGATTAAAAAATTAAAAATCTGTTCATAAACTTTTGGTACAGAATGGGCCACGTTTATGTTGTTTTTTTTGTATATTTTTACCCATTTTCTCCCCATTTTAGTAAGAATAATTTCTTTTTCTCTTCCTAATTTTAGCATATTTATCTTAAAACATACTAAAAAAATCTAAAAACAACAACAACAAAAAATCCCCATATCTCCATTTTTTGAAAAAAAAAGTCGCGTAGTCGGATACCTTAAATCTAAATATATTTATGTACAACCTCAATAATTTTAAGTTAAAATGATCGTAATGTCATTGAGAAGGCTTTTATAAAGAGCTCATAAATTGAAGAATAGTTTCATAACGTTTCCAAATAATGAAAAAATGTACGGTAACAATAGATTTTTTAGTATACGTTTGACGAATTCTGAAATTATTTTTCCAAATTTTATACATTTATATTATTTTATATAATATCCATGTGCATTTTAAACTTCTATTAGCCTTTTAATACATATTATACGTATGACATTTTTACACATTCAAACTGCTGTATATTTTGTATCCTTTTTTCTAATTCAACCTTTGAATCTAACTCTATAAAAACTGTTTTATATCGTATCTTTTTTGGAGATTAGTACTTAGCTTCTTTCTGAATAGTAAAAATTAACTTTTTTTATCACTTTTAATTTATGATAGAAGAAATCAAGAAAACTGCTGAAATGTGATTTGAAATGAAGTGAAAAATAGATTACAATCTTTGTTTCAATATAAATTTTTGAAACAAATTTGATTCTTACAGATATATTTTAATGATATACATACTTATATTTCAGTAAGAATTTAATTATTTTCACAAAGCAATCTTAACTAAAACAATTTGAGCAAAAGTTGCGATACTGAAACAAGTTATGAATCATTGGCATGGCCAAGTAATTTTAGCGCGTTTTTCACATGTTGTATTTTACAATAATGCAACTAATGAACTTTTTACTAACAGAAAGTAGTACTGTACCACTCCTCTAAATGTACTACTATTGAGCTGAAAAGAAATAATGACACAAACCTGTATCACCACTATAAAAAAGCAAAAAAAAAATTTTTTTTTTTACAGAAGCTACAAAAGCCCGGTCAAGGTGACTTAACTCCTTGTCTAGGCATAAAACTCGTTTCTATGTATTTATTCTTTTAAGTTTAACAAGGAAAAGTATATACAATTAATAATAACTTAACTACTACATTACTTAAAGTTTATTTAGCTTAACTAACAAAGGCTTATGGAATGAAAAGAATGACTCGTATACGTAAACACAGATGGTGTAGTCAGTCAATTTTTTCCAAAGATTGCATCGATAGTGGTGCCAGAATAAACCTTTTGCAAACAATAAATTTACTAGGTAAAATTTGAGAAAATTTTGTTATAAACTAGCAAAATTCAGGAAAATTTGTAGGAAAATTCGGGAAAACTATGGGAAAATTTAAATATGATTCGGCTCATCTAGGGCACAAATGCGACCAAATGCCGAAGACCCGAGGTCAATTGGTTACTTATTGGCTGAGAAAAAGGTACGACAAAATATGGAACGAAGACGAAAACGAAATTTGCGTCCTAATAGCGTTTTTGTTCCACTACGTGAAAAACGTGCTAAAAATGGGAAAACAAATTTTCTTTGCTGGAGAATTTATAATTTTCAAATAAATATTAATTGTGTGAATTAGACCAATGCTTTTGAACCAGTGTGAAATGTGTTTATCTTGCTTTTGTCTAAAGAAAAATAAAAAAAAATTCTGATAATATACTGGGACACGGGATTATGTGTACCTTCATAGTATGTAAGAGTAATGGAATGATTAACAATACAAATTAAAACACGATAGTGTGGTGAAATATAAAATTAAAATACTTTAAATCGGTTAAACAAGAGAAAATAAACTTGTAATAAATAAATCGAATTATATGATAAAAAATGAGGAATTCCATAATCAATTTTATGTGTAACACAATACATATTTGAATTAATTATTATATTCTGTTTCTATTTTTATTTATATTTCTTTTAATATTAATTATTTTTTTAATTATGCTTGTATTTTTATTACAATATAAATAATTTTTTATTAATAAGTATTGCATAAAAGTTATTTTTAAAAAGTTTATTTATTTCTTACGTCTCAGAGCAAAGCTAACTAAATTCGGAAAATAACAACTGCACGTACGATTCAGTCACATGATACAGACTAAACAAACCTGGACAGACAGAGAAGGGTTGGGAGAATCCATTTCAAGCGGTTTATTTTCAGGTACTTGCTTTCGTCGTCAGTAATGGCCGCAGTCTCCGAATTTATGGATCGCACTACGTAATTTCGAGATACCTGAGGAAGGGTATAAAAATGGTTCAAAACAATAGTAAAAAATGTGTAATCTTACATCATTTTTTGCATTAATTTATCACTAATGTAATTTATTTCTTTACTGATTTCATTTATTTATAAGTACATTTTATTGTGTATAATTTTCATACGAGAATACATTTTTATCTCTCTGTGTAATCTTTCTCTAAAAGTAACTTAAAATTTAAGAACGTGATTTCGTACTAGTTATTCAAAGCAAAGCGTTTAAGAGATTACGTTATTTAAAGTAATAATTACTTCAGAGAGATCCACAAGAAAATAATTGCACATCCTCTTCCCCTATTTTATTTTAATTAAATTTCATTGTTCAAACTCAGTTAGAAGCAACCTGTCATAAAAGTGATTTCCATATTTTAATACTTCGGAGAAATCAAATTACACCGTGTTATCTCATTCCATTCAGCCATTTAATTCCAATAACTTATTAAGAGTTTTATGTTTACTTTTCACATTATTATCATCAAATGTCCCCTAAAATTTGATGCGACAGCCTACAATCTCTATCGAAGTTTATTTTGTATATACGCCCCTTAAATATGTAAATATAATCATTGTCGTTTTCATGTCATGAAGTTTTAGAACGCACTTTTCAATTTAAATAGTATTAGTATATTAACATTATCTTAAGTAGGAAGACATAAGAACCAAGTGATCAGCTTAGAGATATTCATGCATTCATTTAATAACTATGTGTTATTTATATTATATTTATCACTTGTGGTATTGTTTGTTTCAATTAATATTTATTCTTTTGGGGGGTCAAGGTTTTATAAGAGGATTTATTTGTTACAAATAATATAAAGAAGAGCGTCATGGTATTTTATATTTGATAAATTTATCCGAATTTGAAGAGCATGATTTGTCTGCATTGTTGTAACAAGGCACACTCGGTTTGGCTAGTTTGGCTAAAAAACCGGTTTTCGATGCCACCTTTTGTCATTGTTTTAACAGTTATATTATTACAACAATAGAAAAGGAATCTAAGTTGGCGTTGGTAATCAACTTAATTTGATTAAATAACCGGTAATTAATGAATTAATATTTGAAAAACTGTATTGACATCAAATACCATCCATTACAAGTTTAAAAAAATATATTTAAACTTGATTGGATGAATAGAAAGTATTTTATTACTGATTGAAAATTTGAACAAGACATATAAATACATTAATATATATATATATATATATATATATATATATATAGGAAAAGAACGAGCTAATACAGTAGGAATTAAAAAATAATGAAGTAACAAGAACTTAACAGAAATAACGGAAAAGTTATTTAAAAGGAGATAGTAATAATGTAATCAATTGTTATGACTATATATTTTTTATTAACTTTTCATAGGAATTGCATGCGATATTTGAGACAAACAAAATGTTTTGTAGAATTTGTAATAAATGAAATATTATTGGTAACTCACAGTTGTTTCCTAACCCATTCCAAATAAATTATCCTCAAAAGCCTTCTAGTTCCAAAAACCCTTGGAATAATTCGCTAAAGTTTTCTAAAGCATTTACTCACTGAAATGATATTTAATATCTACATTAGAATGAGTTTTAATTTTTATTCAACGGGGCTTCAAATTACACTTCATTTTGCTTCATCATCATATCATTAGGACCGTCGATCTCATTCGCATCAGTCTTTAGAACAATCTGAATCTTTCATTTTAGTGGTTTGCTACATTGCGAATCAATTCATCTTTAGAAGATCAAGCAATAAATATTACTTGAAATCGGATAAACTTTGCATTAAATTTTTACCTTAACCTCTACAAAAACTAAACAAAATAATTTGATTACTTTTAAATCAATACATTCTCATGCATTTTTTATCTTAACCCAAAACGAAAATCGTTTAACACGAAAAAAAAATTCCCTCAGAGAATTAACAAAATTCAGTAAAGACCAGACACTGAATTGTGTGAGAAAGTTTCTGTATTATTGGGATGTCCTACGGTATCATCGGAAGAATAAGTTGCAGCAGATGATGATAACGAGCGCATAGTTCCATTTATAGCTGACAAAGACATTTTGGAATTTGTTCAAAGCTCAAAAACATATCCTTGATGCAGATTCCAATGACGAAAATTAAATGAATAATGCAACTCATATTCCTACGTCATCTAAAATGAAGAACATCATCAAAAGTATTCGCAGTTATTTAGACTCGCATTCCAATGAATAAAAATAGATGACATCGAACAATTTGTTGACAATCAATTAGATGCTAAAAAATACAATACAATAAAAAATACAATTTCAAAAACTCGATAAATGTTTTGTTTTTCAAAAACCTTAAAATTTTTGTGTTAAATTTCGTTTTCTTGTTAATGTTTTTGTTTCATTGCTTTTCACTAAATACATGCATATATACGTATGCATGTTAATAAAATGTACTCTAATAAATTTAATTTTGTTTAAAATACGCTTTTTTTACAATATCCTTTAACACGAAAATTATTTCCGTCCCCCTCAGTTTCGTGTTTAACGATTTTTGAGCAGCAGTCTAGTATGTTAATCTATTTAGATCCTCATCATAATACCTGTACAACAAATACTTAGACTAATACGAATTAACATTGCATTCTAATTGAGACGTGTATGTATATAATCATCACACACGACAGATGATGAGATAGACAAGAGATGATGTGCAGACATTTCAATCTTTAGACTCCTACTTTAGGAGTTTGAGATGCCTCCAAATCAGCTCTGAAGCAGGCTACTTAATCACACGTGATGGCCTCTGGTATGAATTCCTCTCTACACTTCTCTTAACTATGAAATACATCGTTTCAACTATATGGTTTCTGACTAAGTACACAGTCCATCCATGGCCAATCTGTTGTTTCGATGATTGAATAAACTATATCATTGGTTACTGAATTCCCATGGCTGGGCTTAGTATGGATATCTATGTGGTGGTGGATTGAAATTTCATGACATCGGGGTCATTTCCAGCAGTTGGGATAAAACTTTGTCGAGATTTCAAAGCTTTCAGATATTTTGTGACCTCCTCATCAATTTGTAATCATGTTTTTGAAGATTGGACTCAAAAAAGGGAGTATGAGGTTTAATTTGTGCAAGCTTCAGTCTGATCAGTCTTGAGAATAACTTGTAATTCCTATAATTTCTCAAAAACTCTCATATAATTTCTTACTTTCAAGCATTTCTAAATTCTTTCAAACAGAAAATAGTTTTTGTAATAATTGTTTGTAAATTCTTTATCTTTAAAAAAACACATATCGATATCCTGAGAAGAATTATGGGTGATATGATATGGTCCTCGCATATACGTCCAGGGACCAAGAATTTCCTGAATTAGAGCTTTCGTAAGTCATTTATATTATATTTAGAGAAAAGGCTGTTGAAATAGCGTACAATTCCTCGATAAGGTCTAATTACATTTAGGCTTGATATCGGCTGTAGAAAATTTCTTCTAGTTTTAATTTCTAAGTGAGGATCAGATGATATATTCTATATGTGACAATATTATATTGTTTGTTCTCTTAAGAAACTCTGCAATGCTCAAGATGTGAATCAGCACGAAACGAACTTATTTAAATCGCTCTGTTTCTCTTCTTATTGGAATGTTTCCAACCTAAAGAGATAATAAAAACTTTCTGAACCATCCAGAACCTAGATCTCAAACATCCGTGCTCTATTGTGACTTTAAATTAGAAACAGGCCAATAAGTTTTAGGTATCATTTAAGCCAATAGTATATTATAGCGTGAATAATGATACTTCATAAAATAATTTGAATTATTATTAGATAATTTAAAGCATAGATTCCCAACCTTTTTTGAACTGGCGCCCCCTTTTCTCTAATGAATATTTCGACAACCGCCCCCTCCCACTCAAGAAAAAAAAGAGTGTACATAATACATGGTGAAAACAAGTGTTATGTTTAAAAAAATATCTATTATAAGAGAATACATTTTTTAATTTAATTTTTTTTCTAAAGCCCCAATATTTTTACTTGCGAATCTGAAATATCTATTGCCACAAATATATTTAAATGTGTAATATATATTTTAGTGATAGGTAGGATATTGTTGGAATTGAAACGCGCTACTGAATTTCTTCTTCATTTAAAAGAGTGGAATAAAAGTTTTACCCTACCTGTTATAAAGACATGCAGGGGTTTTGATGATACGAAGTAATTCATAATAAACTATTGCTTTCAAAATAAATATAAATTGACATTTTCAGCCTTTAAAGAATCACGTTAATTCCTGTTCAACATATTTAATTATGTTTCTTTAATAATATACATAATGAAATGCAGTGGACGAAACATATTTCCTAACACTCACAGACAAAGACAACACGTGCACCACAGAAATTAAAATGCACTATATCATTCAACTTAATGTAGATCTGAACGTAATGTCATATTTTAAGTTTTTCATCCACTTCCCGAACTACCGAAAGATGTGAATTTTCGTACATGTGATATAGAAATGATTTAAACACATACAATCAACATAAGTAAACATTATTCAAGTTTACTTTTGTTAGTACATAATCAGCGTGTTTTTAGTCTTTTTGGTTAATCTGACCAAGCCCCTCATTGCCATCTTAATGCCCCCTGATTATCTCTGGGTCTTTTACCACCCCCCTGAAAGCCTCAAACGCCCACAAGGGGGCGTTATCGCCTAAGTTGAGAACTTATGATTTAAAGGGATGCCTTCCTCCCTCCCTTCGGATGGAGAAATACACCCTTTTATTAAAATAAAGGTACTAAAATTCAATCAAAGTGCATTGTTGATTTATGTTTAGTGTGATCAGTATACTTATTAGAGTTGTTCTTTTTCATTCCAGAAAAATGGCCAGTTTTTTCTCTTTCTGCTCTTCGAGAACCCTTGCCGTCGTGGTCTTGGCCATCCTCTGTTGTTCCCTCCTCTGCGAAACCAGAGCTCAACAGTTCTACCCAAATGGACGCTATGGAAGGAGAAGCGTCATTCCACCTCTTGCAGGTAAATCATCTCCACGTTAGCTTTATTGGTACAAAGATTATTAGTTATTTACCCTAACTAAAAATTCTTAATTTGCTGAAGTATTTAAATTGAATATATACTAAATACTAGCTGTTACCCGCCCGCTTCGCTGGGTATTTCATGATGTTTTATAAATTTTTACTGCTTATGTATAAATTATTGATATCTAAGTCCTAGCATTAAAAATTCGATTGTATTGAAAAATATATTTAGACCTGTAACTGTCACCTCTTGATAAATAAAAAGGGCAGAACTCATCTAATTTGTATTTTCTAAAAATCTCTAAAATTGAAGTATAGAATGATGTTTGCTCTTTCGTAACCCAAAAACCAAGTGGATTCCCGCAAAACCAATTTTCGCGGTGGATCTCTACTCCGTAAATTGAACATGCAAGCAAAATTTCAGTCTAAATCTAACAGGAAAAAAAACAAAAGTTTTACTATCAATATCCCCGTAATCCCGTGTGTGTTGAGAGCCGTTTTCCAAAATAACCTCTCTTAGCGCATTTCAATTCAACAAAAGAAAAATGCAAACCAAATATAATTATTATAGTCCTTGTAGCTCGAAAAAAGGATTTTTTTTGTGTCAATACGTCCCAGTAACCCCTGCACCCCTCCGCAGAACTTTATTTACTTAAAATACATTCTTAGTGCATCCCTATTCAACAAAAGAAACATGCTTAAAAAATTTCAAGTATATGGGTCTAACAATTAAAAACAGGAATATTTTTCTGTAACTCCTCTTGACCCCTCGCAACCATCCTTAGGGGTCAATTTTCGTTTTACTCTTTGTTAGAGGAATTATATTCCATGAAAGGAACATGCTTACTAATTTTCAAGCAGGATGATCAAATAGTTTAAAAATGGAAATATTTATCGATTACGCTTCTTAATCTGCCAAAATTAAACTTGGTAGTTGATATTCGCAAAACCCATTTTGTAGCGGTTCTCTACGAAAGGAATCTGCTTATCAAATTTCAAGACTGTACGTCTAATAGTTTAAAAATGGGGATAATTATCTATAACGCCACTTGAGCCCCCGCAACGCCACTTCGGTGTCTGTTTTCACAAAACCCATTTTGTAGGGGAATCACACTCTATGAAAGGAATCTGCTTAGCAAAATTTGTGCGTCCAATAAATTAAAAATGCAAAAAAAATTATCAATAACGCCCCTTGAACCCCCGCAACGCCACCTAGGGGCCTATTTTCTCAAAACACATTTTCTATATATATATATAGTGTATCTCTATCCTATGAGAGGAATCTGCTCACCAAATTTCAAGACTGTGCGTCTAATAGTTTAAAAATAGAAATAATTACTTATATCTGCCCTTAACCCTCCGCAACACCCCTTGGGGTCAATTTTCCCCAAACCCGTTTTGTAACGGATATGTACTCCATGAAAGAAACATTCCTACCAATTTTCAAACAGGTAGGTCAATTAGTTTAAAAATGAAAAAAATTATCTATTACGCCACTTAATCCCCCGCAACGCCACTTAGAGGTCTGTTTTCCCAAAACCTTCTTATAGCTGATCTCTACTCTATGAAAGAAATCTTTTTTTTCAAATATAAAGACTGTGCGTCTAATAGTTTAAAAATGGAAATAATTATCTATAACGCCCCTTAGGTCCCGGAACGCCACTTGGGGGCAATTTTCACGAAACCCATCTTGTAGCGTATCTCTACCCTATGAGAGGAATCTGCTTACTAAGTTTCAAGACTGTACGTCTAATAGTTAAAAAATCGGAATTTATAACGCCCCTTAAACCCCCCACCCCCGCAACACCCCTTGGGGTCAATTTTTTAAAAACCCATTTTGTAGCGGATATTTACTCCATGAAAGAAACTTACCTACCAATTTTCAAGCAGGTAGGTGAAGTAGTTTAAAAACGGATATATTTATCTATTACGCCTCTTAATCCCCCGCAACGCCACTCAGAAGTCTGTTTTCACAAAACCCGTTTTGTAACTGATCATTATTCTACGAAAGGAATCTATTTATCAAATTTAAAGACAGTGCGTCAAATAGTTTAAAAATGAAAGTATTTATCTATAACGCCCCCTAAGCCCCTGCAACGCCACTTGGTTGACGATTTTCACCAAACTCATTTTGTAGCGGATCTCTACTGTATGAAAGGAATCTGCTAACCCAATTTCAAAATATTACATTGAGTAGTTTAAACATAAACAATTATTTATAACGCCCCTTAAGTCCCGCAACGCCACTTGGGGGCACTTTTCACGAAACCCATTTTGTAGCGTATCTCTACCCTATGAGAGGAATCTGCTTACTAAGTTTCAAGACTGTACGTCTAATAGTTAAAAAATCGGAATTTATAACGCCCTTTAAACCCCCCACCCCCGCAATACCCCTTGGGGGTCAATTTTTTAAAAACCCATTTTGTAGCGGATATTTACTCCATGAAAGAAACTTACCTACCAATTTTCAAGCAGGTAGGTGAAGTAGTTTAAAAACGGATATATTTATCTATTACGCCCCTTAATCCCCCGCAACGCCACTTAGAAGTCTGTTTTCACAAAACCCGTTTTGTAACTGATCATTATTCTATGAAAGGAATCTATTTATCAAATTTAAAGACAGTGCGTCAAATAGTTTTAAAATGAAAATAATTATGTATAACGCCCCCTAAGCCCCTGCAACGCCACTTGGGGGCGATTTTCACCAAACTCATTTTGTAGCGGATCTCTACTGTATGAAAGGAATCTGCTAACCCAATTTCAAAACTGTACATTGAGTAGTTTAAACATGGAAACAATTATTTATAACGCCCCTTAACCCCGTAACGCCCCTTGCGTTTCGTATTTCGGAAAATCCGTCCTTAGTTGATGTCTACTCTATGAAAGGAACATGTCTACCAAATTTCAAGTATGTAGGTTGAATAGTTCCAGAGATATCGTGATTGGTCAGTCAGTCAGTCAGTCAGTCAATCAGTCAGTCAGTGAGTGAGTCGCTTTTCTCCTTTATATATATAGATTTACAAAAAATAATCAGTCTCATGTTCCAAAATACACTTATCTATAGCACAATAAATGTTGATACATTTTGGATGCATATACTCAAACTAAGCGAGCAGCTATGATTACATTGATTCCTGATTGATCATTGGATTTCGTCGTTGTTGTGGCTAATCCTCAGTCTGTCTGAAGGAGTCAGATAAGACCCAAAAAAGACCATTGACCCTTAAGAAGTCCAATACCAGGAGGGGAGAGGAAAAAAGGTCCTACCTTGAAAGTCCCAAGCAGTACAAGATGGGATCTGGAGAGGCTTGCTGAGTCTTGCACTTGGTGCAAAGAGCAAAAGTCTTCCTGCCTCCACAAAAGGAAAGACTCTTTATGTTGCCACTTTTCAATCTAGAGATTGCAGTCTGAGACGCTCGGCCACATTTAAGTAGGAATGAGGATCCTGGATGTTTGCTTTTCTTATATAGCTTCCAAGAGACTCAGTTTTATTGCAACATGATCTATTGTTGTTGTTTTTGTAGTGCGTTTCATCCTGGGGTACATACGACAGACGAGAGATAGATGAACAGAAACATACAGTACAATCACAGAAAAATATGGATTCTATTACAAACGATAATCTCACCATAGAACAGAAGGGGTGCATTGCTTTCCATTCGAGACGGGAATCCATTTCAGGAAAAAATTTGACTTCTTTTCCCGAAGATGCATCCATGCCTTATTCGGAATTCGAGCCCGAACCCACTCAGTTAAAAGTCGAGTGTCATAACCACCATACTGGCTGGACGGCACATGATCTACAAGCAGAAAAATTTGAAAGATCTTAAAATATTCATTTATTCCGCTGAGAGGTGTGCACCGCGAAAAACCTCTTATATCAATATTATGCTTTGTAATAAAATCATACGACATCCAGTAGTAATTCCAACACAAATTCATAAGAATTTGTTCCTTATACATTAAGAAAATTAGATATCTTTACACTTGAAAGAAGTGTAGCGGTTTCTATATTAACCAGTAACAGAAACCTGACAGTGATGATCACGTTTGTCCAGTGGTCATGTTACTTGGCTTCGGTTCCATGGATTGCGGGTTCTATTCTCCACAACCTTAAAATGTTTTTGGTAATTTTATAAATGCGAGCGCGGCGGATTATTTCATCAGCTTAAATTCTTTTGTGGTTTAAAATAATAAAATGGTACAGGGAAGGTTGTTGAAGACTTTTATTCCAACTATGTTTTATTTTGAAAATCAACATTACCTTTTTTTCAACTAATTTAACACTATAATGTTTTGATCACACACAAATTCCATCTAATTCTAAAAATTGGAATTACAATCAGCCATCTTTAATGGAAAAATGTAAGATATCCTTTTTTTTTTCCTCTTTAAAGAATTATAAAGCAAAATCTGACCCAGGGAAAACTCAATCTCTGAAAAACGCGCTAAGGCACGTGTATTCTGACAAGAGAGATAATTTTTTTAAATTTAAAAATTTGTTTCTTTAAAAAATTTGAAATGCAATCTCACTAACACTCAACATAGTTATAAATGTTGAAGTGTAAAAAATACAAATATAGTACACATATGCGTTTCAATTCTAAATTCAACTTCAAATATAAAATTTAATATCAATGAGAAATTCCCAAAATGTGAATTATATATGCAAGAAATATTAGCTCATGTGTTTATAAATCATATATCTCATTCAAATATTTTTTAAGAAAAAATTCATTTAAATATAATGCTATTTTTTAAATTCTCCCAAATAACAGTTAATATATTTTGAAAGTTCTAGATAGGACTAATAAATAATAAATTAAGAAAAGCAATATGAAAAATCGTCGAAATATATAATTGAATTTCTCTATTATTGCTCACGTTTTTGTAAAGAAACCCGTTTGCAGATGTTTTTTTTATTTTGGAAAGAAACCTCACATTTTTTTATACCTTTTTCTAGTTTCAAATAAATATCAAGCTTCTTCATTTTTATTAAAGAATTTTCTCTATTGAAGGATACCCTTTACAAATCCAATTTTTCGAGGTTAATATTCAGGACATTTATAATTCTACATCACATAACTCTATTTACATAAATCTGTGGTGAACTCATAGTTAGGAACCTCGATATAAGTACAAAAAAAATAGAAAACGTGAAAGAAAGATTGATCTATATTATATTTATTCTATCACATCAAAGCGCTATACGCCAAACGATAAAAAAAAGGAAAGCAATTACCGAAGCCGAAGTTTCCCCAATCTAATCGCCAATCATTATATATTCGGAACATTGTCTTCAAATCATTTATAAGCATTAATGAACAGATAACAAAATTAAAGATCTAGAAAACGCTTACACTGTTTTCGACTTATAATTCGAAGTATGGAGAAATTCCAAAGAAGTTCTTTTTCATGGTAGAGATCTAGCTTTTAATTATATCAACTAAATAAAGGGTGAATAATTAATCTGAAAACTTTTTTTTCCCTTCCATGAAGAGCTAATCTATTTTAGGTTATTACGTTTTCATTGGAAGTTCCTGAATAGGAAGATATTCTCGCTCATTTTTTTTTATTGTTCTTTGGTAGATAACTTTTTATCAGAGTTCTTATGATCTTTTCTCAAAATATGTTTATTTATTTTATAATTTGGGTATTTCATTCGAGATAAAAATAAAAAAAAAGACACGGGTTCCTGAAAAGATTGTTAAGATGTCAGTTTTCAATTCAGATTTATTACATGACGTCACAAAAATATCGTTTTGTTTTGGGCGAAATATATCATGTTTTAATTCCAATTATTCTTTGTGGAGATAAAATCTTTTGTTTACTTTGTTTTTTTATTAGGCTCCAAAAACATTATTCTGATTTGATTATAAATGTCCTTTTATTATTTATTTTTTTTATCAATTTTTAATTCTGTAGAACGCCATTGTTTTACCAAGGAATTAACCCTAATGCCAAACGATAGATAAAAATAAAAGAAATTATGATAATTTTTATCGTTCTATTTATAACATTTTTCATGTATGAGTAATGACTGTTATTGCTATCCAATACTAATTATTTTATAAGATTTATAAGAAAAGAGAAATTATTTTATTTTTAAGAAAATTAAATATTTTTGGTAAAGATAATAAGGTCATATTGTTTCTAAAAAATTGTTTTCTGCCTAAAACAATAATAAAAGAAGGCTCTTTCATGCTTAGTGGCTTAGTTAAATAAGATAATCATCTCATAATGTTTTTCGTCAATTCATTCTTATTTCTTATGTATGTATGTATGTATGGAAGTATCTTATTATTGGCTAATTTATTAAATGAAACATATAATCCAACCCAATATTTTTATTATTTTAAGTTTAATTATAAGATTCTAAACTTTAATTATAAGATTTTAAAGTAATTGATTTTGAATCAAGAGGACTCGAAATGTTTTTAAAAAAAATAAACAAAATAAAAGTTTATACAAATTAAAATGTTACTTCTTCATCTTTTTATTTTGATCATAAATATTTTTGAACAATTAAATGCATATCTAAATTAATTTTTATATAATTATTTAAAATACACCTCAATTAGTAAAAAAATTATTGAATTTTCTACATACTTATTAAAACATTTATTTTTTCTGAACATTCACAGTACCAATTTCTAAATTATTTGAACAATACAAAGGTTTTTAAAGAATTTCTCGAATTTTATTAAATAATTTTGGAAAATTTTTAAGCATAATTTATATTACGACCCTATTTCTAATACACAGTTCAAGAAATGCTAAAAATGTATAGATTCTTTTTTTGAAGTCACGAAAATTAAAACATTAAATGCGTATTCTTTGAGTTAATGTTGGGTATTTTGCTTCCAAATATGCATATTTTTAGGCTTAAAAATTATTTAAAAAAAGGCTTAACGATCATAGAAAGTTGTATGAAAATTAAGTACTACTTTAAAACCCCCTATTTAAATCTTCAACAACTTAAAATGTTTCTTAAACTAGACATAAAATTTCTTTTAAGAAGACAGTACTTTCCTGATTTACCTTTTTACTAAAGTTTTCTAAGTTAAGTAGGTACTGTAATAACAAACAACATGGAATGTACTCAAATTATCGTAAATATATACTTATATTTTGTAGAAAAATCCCCTTTTAAAAAACTTTTATTAATAAATCCTTAGAAGTTTATTTATTCTTTTAAGAACACGTCTTATAAAGTGGTGTTGACAGAAAATATGATTCAGAAAAATAAAGGATTACAAATTTAAGAATGTGTAACAATAAAACAAGATTAAAGGCAAAACTTTTACACCGGAATGTAATTAAAAAGTTATAATTATTCTTCTAATTATTTAATTGTTAAGGAAGTATGCAGGAAGTAGTCATTGTCTGTGTTTCAAGTATTCTTGTATTAAGAATCTGGTAAGATCTCTTAAGTTTGAAAAAGGAAAATGCGCCAATTAAATGAATGAAAAATACAAATATATATATTTTTAATTAAATGAAACGAGCAAGGAAACAAACGATTGCAACGAATTAAGTTTCAAATCTAAAATAAGGTATAATTAAATAGCACAATGAAAACAAAGCACTTTGACTAATATTCAAATTTCATTATATCATTTTCTGTTAAAATAAGAATAAGTTTAATCTCCTGAATTTAAAGCAACATTAAAGTTTATTAATGGAATTATTATAAAAAGATATTAAATAAGTTTTGAATTCAGTTAGTTCATTTCTTTCCTTTAAAATTTTAATTCAATTCTTTTAAAGACCATTTTTGGAATTTTTTATTTATTTGTTCTAGTTTATTTTTTGAATGTTTTATTTATTTGTTCTAGTTTATTTTTTGAGTTTTTATTTGTTTGTTCTAGTTTATTTTTAATGTATTTTATCGATAGATGAACGTTAATTTAAATTTAAATTCAATCCTTTCTGAAGACCATTTTTGGAATTTTTTTTTAAATTCGCTCTGGTTTATTTTTAATGTATTTCACAAAATAGATGAATATACAATTATTCATTACACTTGCTTCCAGTAAAATGGGAATCAAAGTGTAACATTTTTAGTGTTCCATAATAAATAAGCCAACATACATCTAAATAAGCCCATATAATACGATTTACTAATTTATGCCTTCGAACAAAACATCATTGTGTAATTCATTATTACGTGATTTATCGTGTTTCAAATACAGGAAAAGTTCATGCTAATAACATGCAATTCTTTTGGAGTAAGTTATACTTTTTTCTGAAGCTTTCAAGTAACTACAGAATTTCTTTTTGTAACTGGAAACTAATGATATATAAATATACGGGCTTTCACAATCACACAAGATTGAACACAGCACTTCATATCAGGAATCACAATTTCATGTAAAGCAAGTGAAACGCACAATCTCTGTCAAATATTTGACTCCAATGTTGCTTCTCCGCATCGTCTTTGCATAGGCTGAGAAGAAACTTATGAGACCTTTTGGGGATATCTGTTTAAATTATAAAACTAAAGTCTTCTAGAATTTTCTAGGCGCAAATTATTTTGTCGTCTCGGGGACTTGCCTGCCAAATTCGGTGATTTGATTACATTTGGCAGCTAAATTTGTCGCCTAGACAATTTCTATTCACTTACCATCATTGAAAAAGTAATTTGCATTTTTCTTCAAACGATCTTTTTGGTCACAATTAGCTTTCGAAGATAAATGAACACAGATTCCGAAATTTCCTTAAGGTACGCACAGTACAATATACAATACACGTTAGTTTTTACTTTTCTAATCTTGATTGTTTCTAAATTTCTTGGAATCTGTTATTGTGCCCAATAATGCGATTAATTTATACCTTCTTATTCTTAGATAATAATATTTGCATTCTTTGTAATTTTCTAATTATCTCTGATATTTCTTAGCGAATTAATTGATTCTTTTTATTATCGTTTCGTTGACTTTGCTCTTGTGATATGTTTTATCTAGCATTGATTTATTTTTAATTTATAGAATCTACGCAAGACTTCAGAGTGGCCATTTCTGGTGAGGATTCCATGATCTGCAAATTCACTGGCTACGCTGATTACTACAGATGCACAAGGTAAATATAGTTCATACGTATCAAAATTTAACATTTTTCAGCTTTAATGAAAACTATTTCATTAAAAAGAATCGCCATTAGTGTTGTTTTTAAAATTCTTGAAATTTTTATTTTTACTTCTGTAATTAATTTTAACCAGTTAAAATAATTTATCTGATTAAATTATGTTATCAGCCTAAAGGAAATGTCTGAGAGGAAGTGAAGAAAATGTCAAAGAGAACACTGTAGAAGATGATGCCAAAGACGTCTTTCCTGTACTGAATTCTATACAAGAATAATAAACAATTTGTATTCTAATCCATCGTCTGTTGTTATTTATTCTGTTTATTAATTTTTCATTTCAAAGAAATTTGTCGTACGTGTAAATCGATAGTTCCATAAGAGGGGAAAAACTGTGTCTTACGTTACGTAAAATGCCAGTAATTATTTAATCATTTGCAAATATTTTAAGCATTTCCAATTTTTAAAAAAAAATGTTATTGATGATAAATCTGTCAAATTTTTAAACATAAAGAAATTTTCAGCACAATATATGCCTTTTATAACAGCTTAACAATATAATAAATCTCACATAATGTAAAAAGTTTACAAAATAAGTTTTGTTATATATAAAACATTGATAAAAAAATGATTGTCTAAAAATGCTTCTTTGAAAAAAAAATTCAAGCTTTTTTCAAGCCCCTTAAATAACGATTAGTTTTAAGACTAAATTCGAAATCATTATGCAAGGGCTTTGTCGATCAAAAATTTAAAAGAGTTTGTCTTCTGTTTATGATAACAATATGATGTACATAATACAATGTTGCAAGTTAAAATGCAACTAAAAACATAAGAGAATGAACAATACATTTTCAGATAAGTATTTAAAAAAATTAGCAAACCAAAACATTTCTAAATATTTTTTAAGCATTTCGATTTCTCTAGTTTCTTATGTTTCATCAAAACTAAAATCTGCATTCATCTGCTATACACATCTAAAAAAAATTCTAATATGTAGTATAAAATTTGAATGTTAAAATATAATATTTTGCAAATGGCTTTTTTTACAAAATATTATCGAACAATGAATAAGAAATTGAATCTATTATGTCTTTACTTTAAAAAAAAATGAACCATCTTTAAAATCAAATAATTTCAGAAATTTCTCGCAAGAATTAACATTTATATATATATTCATATTATAATGTCTGTATTAATCTTGTTATATAAAACATCTATCCAGAAGTAGGTAATATTATACCTTAGCAAAAAACACGTTTTGAAATCTGGTACTTTAAAAACAAGTAATATATATAAAAAAAATTAAGTCAATTCCTACTTTGAATGGATGAACAGAAAATATCTTATTAATGATTGAAAATTTGAACAAGATACACACAGTAGATACTAAAATAGTAGGAAATGGAAAAAGAGCATGATTTGTGTGTCTGCATTGTTGTAGCAATACACACACCCGGTTTGGCTAGTTTGGCTAAAAAATCGGTTTTAGACTTTTGTCATTGTTTTAACAGTTACATTGTTACAACAATGGAGATGAATTTAAGATGGCATCAAAAACTGGCAATTAATTTAATTTAATTAATTAATATTTGAATAAACTATATTAACATTAAGTGTCATCCACTACAAGTTTAAAAAAATTTATTTGAACTTGATGGGATGAGTAGAAAATATTTTATTAACGATTGAAAATTTGAACAAGATAAATATATAAAGAGAGGGAGCTAATAGTAGGAATTGAAAAAGAGACAGAAAATTCTAATGTAAATACACTTCTAACATTATGTACCTTTTCATTTATTTTAATATGCTCCAAAAACCCAGTTCTCACTCTCTCTCTCTCAGTCAATTTTTAAACATATTATAACTATTAATTCTCCCATTTTAACTCTTATCATTATTTTTTAAAGTGCACTTCTTCTAATGCACCATTATTCAAAGGATAAAGCTAAATGATAAGCCTATTGTATAACAGTTTAATAATGGATTCAGATAATATCTTTGTATCATATTCCTCAAGATTTTAATGAGTAATATAAAAAGGAAAGAGAGAGAGAGAGAAGGTTGGATAGAAGTAAACTCCAGTTTCAGAGTGAGTTATGGTTATAGATGTAATACCAAACTTTTTTATACCCAAATTTTAAATTATCGATTGTTGTTAAATATTTGTCTCATTTAGATCATATATATAACAGAACATTTAGTATATATATATGAGTGTGTGTGATGTCAGTGGTGTCCGTTAAGACAGGACAATTAATCTTCAGCTAACTTTTAAGTTATGCATTTAAATTACAAAATATTTGCAAGATTAAATGAATAAATTTCATGTCTTATATGTCCGAGTCGTCTTGCTCATGGACGCGAGGATCATCGTCTTTCGCCGTATCATGGCGTTCTCCATCTTCTAGCGTCTGTAGGTAGTACATCTCGGATAATACTGTGCGCGCTATAAGATGTGCTCTGAAACGTAATAGGCAGAATGGACGTCTATCTAGCGGCTTGGCAACAGCAGCCTGTTTTACAAATAGTATATAGTCACATAGTAAATTGTCATAAACCTAATAAATCAAAGAAATAAATAGAACAAATAATATTTAAAAAAATTTAAGTCCACACATTCCTACTTAGATCAACAAAAACAAATTATTTTAGTTACTTTTTATTAAATAGTTACAATTAATATAAATATGGTTATACATATGACAGAATCATAACATTAAGTGGTAATTAATTTTTATTGATTATCATTAAAGTATCGCATTGTCATCCAAAACAATCGTGTATATAAAGTTTCAGTTCAACTGAATGCTTTGAAACGTGAGGGGAAAAAAATCTCTTAAAGTTTTGACCCAAGTTACTAAAAATGAAGCCAATAGTTAAATTATCGTATTGTTACCCCAAAAAAACAATAGTGTATAGAAAGTTTCAGCTTAAATGAGCGCTTTAAAATGTGAGGGAAAAAAAACCTTTTCAAGTTTTGACACGCCAAAATGGTCACTAAGTCGCCAAAAATTATATCAACGTGGCTGTATTTATAATTCTTAGAATAATTAGTTTTAATCAATTAATTTTTATTAATTATAATTAAATTACTGTATTGTCATCCAAAACAATCATGTATATAAAATTTCAGCTCAATGGAGTGCTTTAAAATGCATTTTATTTACGATTGAAAATTTGAACTTGATAAATATAGAGAGAGAGTGAGCTAATAGTAGAATTGAAAATATTAAGATAATACTAACAAAAAATAAGATGGCCTTAGTTGTATAACAGCAAACTCTTAGCGGTACGAATCTAGAATATGGGTTAAGTTTTAAAGCCAGCCAACGTTCCCTTACATTTCATTACACCACTGGGCTGCAAGGAAGAGAAAATAGTACAAGAATATTCTATTAGTACTTAAGATTATATATTGCAAATTTCAGAAAAAGTTATAATTCAAATCCTTCATTACAGCTATTAGTGATGTATTTTTATATTTATAAAAGCGATATATTTTACGTAATTCCATTTTAAAATATTTAATCTCTCCCTTTTTCTTTTAGAAATAAATCAAAATTATTCTCAATTTAAATTTTTGTAACCTCCTATTATTACCAATGTTGGCCTCATATTATCAAAGTTCACAATTATTTATTTTGAGGCCTCTGAAAAGTTACCTATTTTGACAAATATAGCTCATCCATAACTAATTTCTGCTACCTTAAAAAAAGGATGCTCAGTACGTAAAGGTATCCAAACAGAACATATTAATTTACAAGGGGTGATCAAATGAAAAGGTACGAAACGACACGGTGGGTACAAATATAGACTTTATTCAAAATATACACCATAGGCCTGAGCACAACGATCCCACTGATGAACAAGCCGCAGGATTCCTTGTTCCCAGAATTCCTGTGGCTGTGACGAGACCCAGTCCTTCACAGTGTCCTTGAGTACGTCGTCCGAGTTGAAGCGCTTTCCTTTCAGGTGTTTCTTCAGTGGACCAAACACATGGAAATCGCAGGGTGATATGTCCGGACTGTAGGACGGATGGTCCAACGTCTCCCATTGGAATTTGTCCAGTTCCATTTGCGTGACTCTGGAGACGTGTGGACGCGCGTTATCATGGAGCAGAACCACACCCTCCGTGAGCAGCCCCGGTCTTTTGTTCTTGATGGACCTGCGTAGGCGTCGGAGTGTCTCACAGTACACATCGGAGTTGATGCTTTTTCTGTGCTCGAGTAATTCTGTGCTCGCATCATTTGGACGCCGCTTTTTATAAGAGCCTTTGCTCTCTCCTGCGCATGCGGGCACCCGCGCATGAACCGATCCCAGTCAGAGTCTCCAATGGCATCCCGAGATGTCTCGCTACATTCTCCCTTGGCGGAATATGCAAATATTTAACTGTTTCATTTTTATGTCGTTTCGTACCTTTTCATTTGATCACCCCTTGTACATAAATTTTTTTTTTCAAAGTTCTTTTAAGTTTTACTAAGGCCTGAGCACTTTTTTGTTCATACCTTTTATATCAAAATTCAAGGTAAAATTTAAAATTATCTATAATTAACATAGGAAAAAATTATAAAAGTTAATGTTTTCAGAAAAATATAACTAGGCAAATGCCGAAATAAAACTTAACCTCTAAGAATCACCTGTACTATATCTCTATAGTAGTACAATGATATACTGGTTATAGAACTATGCCAGATGGAAAAAGAGAAAATTTAGAGAAATGGCAACAAAAAACCAGGTAGTAGAATAGCCTTGTATATTGATTGTTCCATACAAAAATTCTCATAAATCATATCACTTTGACTTACTACAGGGATAAATCAATCTTATTGAGTGCTATATCGTAGACAAGTATATCGCGGTATTATGCCTTCTAAAAATACTGAAACTACAACACTTTCTATAAGTGTTTTACCTGATTTTTCTCATGGAATATCATGTTGACAGTCAATAAGAGTATTTTTTCATTAACTAATGGATTAAGATTAATAATAACAAGAATCACATTAATATTTTTACATATTAATATTACATTTTATTACCAGTACTTAAATATTGTTTTTATAATTTTTCAATACGTTTTTCTTTTTAAAAATATTATTTAAGTATTTTCTGGTTTCATTTTTTTTTTTTATTTCTTATGAAAAAATTTGATAGGAACTTATAAATTTGTATAATCAGTTAATGACGAATTTACTTATATATTCACACCAATTTTAAAAATAAAAGTTTGCTTCTTTTTATCGGAAATAATTTATTGCAACAAAATCAACTTATTTTCTTCTTCAGACACATGAAATAAGGCTCCGGTGGCTTAGAGATAGTGTGCCCGCATCGTAAGCTTAAGGTTGCGGATTCAACCCTGGCTGGAGTCGATAGATTTTCTGGATTCGAAAATCGTAGGCACGTATGTCATATGATTATGTGGCATGTAAAAGATTCATTGAGTATCAATTCAGCAAAATTAAATCAAGGCAATATTTAGCATCCGACGAGAGCTTGAATCAAAAACTAATTCAAGCGTCCAAATTTGGTAACGAGGCCACTACTACATGGCGCCACCATGAAATGGCTCCTACATTTGGGGACTTACATTGTTTGCAAAGGATAAGTTGCTAAAATGCAGCCTTATTGGGGAGCAAGTAATATAAAAAAAATTTCTAACGTCAATTCCTACTTCGTTAGAAAAACGTACTGGCGCCATCAGTAGCAGCTAATTGTAACTACGACGGAAATAACGAAGAATAAATTTAAAATTAAAACATATAATTTAATTAATGAATTGATATTTGAAAAAAACTGTATTAACATCAAGTGTCATCCACTGCAAGTTTTAAAAAATATTTAAACTTGAATGAATGAATAGAAAGTATTTTATTAACATTTGAAAATTTGAACAAGATAAATAGATAAATGTATAGAGAGTGTGAGCTTATAGTAGGAATTGAAGAAAAAAAAGATGACTTTGGTTTCGAAAACAAAGTAGTTTTTACAGTAGCCTAGTGGTCAAGTTCCTGGACTCGTCTGACGTGTCATGAATTTGAGTCTGGAAACACTGAAGAACTGCAGTGTAGAGGGGGCCAATGTACGTTAAGTCTGTGGAGGTTCAAACGTTCCCCCCGTTGGTGGGGTGTGGAGGTTCTTAGAGAAGATGCTATCTCAGATGTTGCCCTCGTCATTACACCGAGGCTTGAATTGAGAGGTCTTTTCAATTTGTGTTCTGTCACCTCCTCATCAACCTCGATGGCTATTGAGTAATAAAGTAGGCAGTTCACTTCAGTTGTTTACATATTTGCATAAATTTTGGGTAATGAACACAGGCTCATTGGCAGATGAAAAATTAATGTATTATCGATGTAGAAATCTAAATCGAAGAATTCTTAACGTAGAACGTAATAAACTCATGCTTATAGCAGGATATAGTTATAAATATGTATGAACTTTAGAATCAAAATTTGATTTCGGAAAATGAAAACTGGGATAGTGAATTGTTTTAAACAGAATATAATTCCATTTTTTTCCTGCTTATTCCATATTTAAAGTTTCATTTTGGAACTTTCAATCCTTTTTCAATCCTCATGATATACTTTTTGAACTAAGTACTGATCTTAAGGTATCCAACTACTTACGACAATTTGTTTTTAAAAAAATGGAAATATGGGGATTTTTTTGATTTTTTAGATTTTTTTAGCACATTTTAAGAAAAATATGCTAAAATTAAGAAGAGAAAAAGAAATTATTATTACTAAAATGCGTAAAAATTTACAAAAAATAACATAAATGGGGCCCATTCTGTTAAATTTCAATGTGTTGCTATGTTATTCATTTTTGAAATGACCTTCAGGATAAGATATATTTTAATTTTTACCAAAACTAGAGCACTTTATCTTAATTATTATGTAAAATTGCTTAAAAAATCAGTGATTATACTCACATAAGGGACTGTAAATTTTGTAATACAACAGTGATGATATATCTGAACCATACAGAACATACACAAAAAATTTCAGTTAATTATTTTCAAAACTTTTTTAGCAATCGCTGTCCCCGTTTGAGCATTTTCAAAAAAACACATTTCGAGTAAAACGCATTTTAAAGTATGACATCTTGCTTAAAGTAATGGCGTCTGCTTTTACTAAAACACTTGTAGTTTTTGTTGTAGTGAACGGAAAATAATAAGCTTGGTATTTTTATAAAGCTAATAAGATAGCTTATAAAATAAAATTATGAAAAAAATTGTCAATTTTCGGCAAAATTTATAATTTTAGAGTAGTCGGATACCTTAAACAATGACAAAATAATTATGTTAAGGAATTTCTTTAATTAAAAGATACAAAGAACGCGCTCACTTGCCCAACAATTCTATATTACCTATTTAGCTGTAATTTCGTTTTATCTTTTCAAAGTACAGTGGAAAAAAGCAAAACATTCCATGGAATTACTAGCAATAAAAACAGAAATAGCCACTTATTTGCCCGCCATTAAAGGCAGATAAGCAACATAATGTCAGTATTTCGAAGCCATGGTAATGGAATTTCTTGGGCAGTTGAACAGCCATTTTACAGCTACAAAGCACACAAACTATTTCTGAAAATGATTGGGATGTATTTTTTGAATGATCGTCTTCATAAGCTCACTAAAAGATCTTAGCCGTTTATTACAGGGTTAGAAATCTCTTTAAAGTTCTTTTGTCATTAGTTTCAATAAAGAGCTATTCGCCATTAATGTATTCCATATGATAAAAATTTAAAATAGAATTCGGTTACTACAGTTTCATTGAAAGAGTTTCTACAAAGCAAAAATTAAATCTGAATAGTTAAGTTTCTTTGAAAAGCAATCATTGATATTTTAGTCAAGCAAATATCATTCTAAGAAATAAAAATTCCTGTAACTTTGTATAGAGAAATTTATGTAACGTAATACATTATATATGTTGAAAAGCTCTAAGCAAAGCCCAAAATGTCTTTAAAAATATATGGTATTTATTATACAAATTTATCTATATAATATGTGTTAGAATACATATTAATGAATTATTAGGTTTTCAGAACATATAATTTGTATCAAAAATATTTCCTTCTTTAAAATAATCAAAGAAAAATGATATTATTTTTTAAGGTATTTTATCAAACCAGATTTTTAACCAAAAGAAAAAATTCAGATGATTTAAGAATTTTAATGAGAAAATTTGTTAATTTCTGTTCTTTATATTCATGTCTTCACTAATTAAAGTTTGTTTATATTATAAGAGTTTTTTTTCCTAAATTAAATGTGTTTCGTGTTAATTATATAGTTTAAAATAGTTCATATTCTTTGTAATTTTATTTTATTTACTAAAAATATATCCACTATTTTTACTTTTTAGCAAGAAAAATAGTACATGGAACAAAAATTTAACGGAATAGTAACTCTGAAAATTCTAAAAAAGTTTGCAAATTATAGTTCACAAAAACGATAATTGTACAGACATTGAGAAAACAACATTGAAAATTCGAAAATAATGAATTAACAAAAATCTATCAGATAAAAAAGATGTTATCATTTTGTAACATACAATATAGTATCGTTATACAATTTATAAAACTGTAAAGTTTTATAGTTGTGTCATTTTATTTCGTACAATTATCATTTTTGTTAAAACAAGAATGATAATTGCACAAATGAAAATGAGAAAACGATAGTGCAAGTTCAAAAAGAATGAATTAATGAAAATCAATCACATCAAAATAAAAAATAACTAACCAGTTTTTTTAGATATGCACACGGATAATTTAGATATTTTATTTATAAAATCAAGGTAAAAACAAAACTAGATGGAAAATTCTGTATATTTGTGTGATTCCAGCTATTTTCAGTATCAAAACGTTTTAATTCTAAAACTATTGTATAGGTAGATTTCAACGATAGGTAGTTTTTAACCTCTTATTTTTTTATGAAAACAGCCAAAAAAGTGAGTAACTTTGTATGTATAATATTATTTGTTTATTAATGAAAATATAGCGGATTAAAAAGAAATAAAACAATAGAGTCTTGAAAACTGGGTCAAATGGGGATCGAAGGGGGTTTCCGAGTTTTTGAAAATGCTGGGTTATCGAGAATGGGATTTAAAATGAAAAAATACGAGTACTTGTCAGAAAATAGTGTGCTGCACTTTTGTGTACATATGGTTTGCTTGAAAATACAACAGAAAGTAAACTGGTAGAAATATTCTTAAACAAAGGGAAAATAAGTATTTATGAAGGCATAGAGAAGGAGTGGGCAATTCTTTTGTCTGGAAGTCCACATTGTGGAAGCGGAAGACACCGGCAGGTCATACTTTTTTAAAAATGATTGCTTCTCAGTAAAGCTATAAATTGTTCCGTACAAAAATCGATAAATATAACTTAAATAAAATAGTGGCAGTTTATTCAAATGATTTTTTTTTATTTCCGATGGCCAGGGTTACAAAAGACCCCTACACCACATGGGGGTAGGAACAAAAACAGACAAAAGAAAGTAGGAGAAAAAATGTGGTGAGAATAGTGTATGAACGCAAATAGGTCCCTAGCTTGCTAATAAAGATTGCTCAAACAGGAGCCCTTTAGTGCTGGGCAGCGGCTATTTTGATCATAATCCATGTCTACCCAAATATCACAGGAGTGTGCAAAAAGAGGCCTGTGCAACATGAATTCGATAAAGATGCTTGAGGAGACAGTCGTGTTAAGTAGCCAGATGAAACTCAGCAACTGCTTTACGTCTTGGTTGGCCACATGGGAAGATCTTTACGATAATTCCACCAGATCTTATTGGAATTTCTCTCTGTGTATTGAATTAAAGTGAGATCATTCATCTTTTTCTTAACAATGCGTTTGCCACTGGTAAAAGGGACAGCTTTCCTTGTTGTCTGTTGAATGGAAGATACCTTCTTTGCTAGGGGGTCCGCAAACTCACTATCAGTTACACCACAGTGTCCAGGGATCCACTGCAAAACATTTGTTCAAATTATTTATTGTACTAATTTCATACAACTTTAATTTTAGAATCAGTTTAAAGACCAATGTACCTTTATTACACTTTTCTACATTTTTTTTTTAAAATCAGGAGTGAGATAGCTTGTTGAAAATCTCAGTACAGCCTACAAGTTAATTTCAGATAACTTGCATCTATATTTAATCATATTGATTGTTGATCGCTATGCAAGAAAGAACCTTTCCTTAAAACAGTGGTCTACAAAGTTTTTCTATTTATGGAACCCCTGGAACTTGAAGATGTTTTTATGGAACCCCTAGACCTAAAAAGAGTTTTTGTAGAAACTCATTCACATACTTAGAAGAATATATCTCAAAATATCACTTAAGGTAGATCACCATGTTATAGGTACTTTATGTAAAAGCAATAAAAAAAGGTATTGCATTTATAATTAAAAAATTCTAATCTAATTTTTTAATATAAATTACTCATTAGTAACATTAATTTGTAATCCAGTGTCACCTACCCATGCGTTATATTTAGTAGCCACTGGTGTAGCTAGTCATGAGAGGGCCTTGTATCAAAATTCCTTAGTGGCTCTTTTCTAGAACACTTAACACATTTTACGATTTTTTGCTTGAGCATTTAGGAGCCCCTGTAACTTGAGGGCCGCGTATCATTGATACGGCGGTAACTTTGCCCTTGTTAGTAATTGGGATCTGAGTGGCATTAAAATGTTTTTAGCTGTGCGAGAAAAACTGTATTTTGCATGGGAATTCGCAACAGAATATCCAGGTTCAGTTCGTACTTAAATTTAGATTTTAACATAGAATATGTTGATATGTTGCTTACTCTTCTTCATTATAGGCTTGTTTTTTCCCCACAAATGCAAAAAGGTGTATTTTCTATTAGAAAACTATTTAGTTTTGCAAGACATTGTGCTAACTAAGGAGTGTAAAGTTATCTCATAGAACCCAAGATATTAAACAATAGAATGCTCACAATCTAGGATGAATAGGATGAGATTTAGATACTTGTAATTATACAAACTTCAGAGAACGTGAGTCCTTTTTGCATACTTAAGTTTCTTTTCGATTTTTTTATTGTGTCTCGTGGAACCCCTGGGTATGTCTTGTGGAACCCCAGGGTTCCTTGGAATACAGTTTGAGGAGCACTGCCTTAAAAATATATGTTGGCCAAATATATGGAACAACTGTCTATTTGGTTTTTCTGACTATCTTTTAACAGGCCGTAAAATAAAACTCTTTGTGGGCTGCTAGAGTTGCCCACCGCTTGCATGGAACAATTACTACATGAAAATGTACAGTATAATTTACAGGAACAGTATTTAGGGAACAGTAATTTACCTCATCAAACAAAGCTCAGAAAAAACGAAGTTATAAAGCTGTCTATATTGAAAATTATGTAGCCCTTTTTGCAAACACTGGCCAGTTTTTTCTTAAGAAATGTTAACGACTTGAACTTGTCTGCAGTTGAAGGTTTTTTAACCTGCAAGGGTGTGGCCAAGTTATCCGGACTGCCGGTTAATCGAGTGCCCAGTTTTCGGGAATCTACTGTATTAACTTTATATGTCAACACAAAAACTGCGATTTAACTTTAAGAGAGCTTGCTCAAGCTATACGAGAAATAATTTAAGATTAGAACATAAATAAAAGGCAAGAAATAAGTAAAACACATAGAAAATTGCAAAACAAATCCTGCAAAATTAATTGTAACTAAAATTTATAAAAAAAATAATAAAATACTCGTACATTAAATTATATAAATAACCACAGGAATGCAAAAAAAAACCCAATATTTTTTTTTACTCAAAACTTAGCAAGTAATCATACAAATTCATTAATTTACAATCCTTTTCTGTACGAATAAAACTGAAATATTTAATACTAATTTATTCAACTGATCTGGATAAAAATATTATAATTTTAAATTCTCTCATAAAACAAAACTTTGTTCTAGAATCATATTGGTAAATTTGATCCAGTTTCTTCATATAATACGATATACATGTATAAAATAAACAAGGTTTAAAGAATTTGTATCGCAAGAGAGAGCAACAAAGAAATAGGCTTCTTACCTTTAATCTGATTTAATAAATTGCTTCTTGGTTAGGACGAATAAACTTTGTTTAGCTTTCAACACTGGAAAAGTTTCCAAAACCGCCTCCCAATTACTTATAAAGTTTAATATTTTGAGGATAGCAATAAATTATTCGAAAATTCGTTCGAAAAAGTATTGTAGCTAAATGTAAAAAAAGTAACATAAAAAAGTCATAATATTAATAAAAATCTTCTTTTTGTTGGTGCACATTGATTTAAAAAACTGGGTTTTATTCCAAAGAATAGGGTTTTAAAATAAGCTTCAATCTTCTGAGAATGCATAATTAATGGTTTTTCAATTAATTAAAAGGTATTTTTATCGTCTGATGGCAATAACAAAATAAATCTTATGAACTCTTGATAAGCTCTTACGTAACGATGTTATCTTACAATTCTTGCTCCTTATTGGAGGACTTTTTGAAAAAAAATCTCCTTTTTGTAACCTTTGTTACAAAACCTTTGTGAATATTTAGAGTTTTTAGTTGTTTTATAACGCAATGTTTAAAGGAAATACTTTAAAAATTTAGCAAAATTTTAACATGCTTTTAGAATTTTTTTTTTTAAAAAAAGATACAACTAGTGAACAATCTATCGGTTAAAAATAATAATTAATCGCCAAGATGTATGAAAAGTTTTCAGCAAAGATTTAATCCATTGTAAATATGTTTGTGAATGCAACATAAACTGCTGTTTGTAAAAAAATGCAACACCATGAAGGAATTATCAGAATTAAATGAAACTTAATGCACAAACGACTTGTATTAGTACAAATAAATGACGAAAATTTCAAATCAAAAAAAGAATATTAAATGTCCAAAATCAGTATTTGGTGTGGTCACCACGCGCTGCAATAAGTGCTGCTGTACGACGTGGCATGGAGTCAAACAGATTTTGAATGTCTGCTTGTGGAAGAGAATTCCATGTTGCTTGTATGCGCAGCAAAAGTCCGTCTTTTGAAGCTGCAGGACGTGAATCATGAGCGAGACGCTGACCAACCAAATTCCACACGTGTCAATAGGCGACATATTCGACGAATAATCAGGCCAAGAAAGAAGTTGCATATGTTGGGCTGAACAGAAGTCTCGAACAGTCTTTGCAACATGTGGGTGTGCCTTATCCTCCTGAAAGATAGCTCCAGAAATGCCTTGAAGGAAGGGAACAACTTTGGGCTGTAGCACTTCACGGACGTACCTGTTGCTATTGAGATTACCCTCAATTCGTAGCAAATTGTATCGTCCAAGATACGAAATCGCACCCCCAAACCATAACTCCGGGTGTTAGGCCACTATGTCGTCCGATAACACACTCTGGAAGGCAGCGTTCACCAGCATAGCGTCTAACACGAATGCGGTCATTACGGCTCCACAAATTGAAGCGTAATTCATCTGAAAAGACAACTTGGTGCCAATCAGCTTGCCAGCTTGCTTTGTGCTCATGATCTCATTGCAGACGCAGCCGTCGATGGTTTGCCATGAGGGGGATCCTGTACAAAGGCACCCTTACACGCAATCTACGGTGCATCAGATGTCGACGAATTGACGAAGCCGACATTAGAACACCTGTAGCAGTAGACCAATTTGCTGCCAACTGCCTGGAGGAAGCTCTACGGTCATTCACCGCCATGCGGAGCAGGTGTTGATCATCGCGCTCTGACGTCACCTTCCGTCGTCCACTGCCAGTTTTTCGAGTTGTTTGGTGCTCGTCGGCCCCCTGCTTCCAAACTCGTATCACTGTGGAATTGTTCCACTGCACACGAGCTCCTATTGCGCAATAGGAAAATCCTCCTTCTCGCGAAGGCCGATAATCCTTCCCCGTTCAAACTCCGTGTTGGAATTTCTCCCTATTTCGTCGTGGAGGTATACTTTGGTCTTACTAAACGTTCGCCACGAACAAATAATCATTAACTACTTTCAATGTCCCGCTACAGCCCTCTATTTATGCGCTTTCAGCATCAGGTCAGAGGGCACTGCGCACGCCATGCATGCGTGGTGGCTCTGAAACTTCACTGTTTTACGTAACATTCGATAATTGATATTTGAGGCAAAGTTCATTTAATTCTGATGATTCCTCCGGTGTTGCATTTTTTACAAACAGCAGAGGAAAATGACTTTGAAAAAATGAAAAAGAGAAAAGTTGGCATTTTTCGGTCATCTTTGGACACAAATTTCGCCAAGAAGACTTTTTTGTCAACAACATACACAATATGCCCAAATCAAAGCTTTTTTAAATCCCTCTTTTAACTTCACCTGTTTGTAACGGAATCTTTGAACTCAATTTTTACCCACTTTAAAAGGTCAGATTAATTCGAAGTTTTGCTCACTTGTACAGGACTGATGACAATACAATAATTTTGTTCCATTGTCCTGATCAGGATCATGAAGATTAACGATATCCCCTTTTCAGATCCCATCCCACTTCTGGTGATTAATTTCATATCTCATTTCCAGATTTGGCGACTAATTCCAGATTTGGAGACAAAAAGATTAAGTTACAACTTAGTTCGATTAGCTATAAAAGGGTATTTTTTAGTTTTTTAAAACTATTATTTACTTACTCTATTAAATCTTATTTATTTCATTGAATTACTGCTTAACACCGAGTGAAGAATGATGGGAAACAGCTGCAGTTTTAGCGATATTTCCTCAAGAACCAATAGAAACGCTTAGCGATTTTTGTCGCCTGTATCTGGTTAATAGAAAACCACCGAATGCATTTCTAGATTTTAACTAGACACTATAAATAGTATTTTCTTTTTTCTTAAGTTCATGTTTTGTGTATAAATATTTTTTTATTGAATAAAAATATCGGATGAAGTGTTAACAATGAGAAATGATGTTTTCACTGCATTTGTACTCTAGAAATAAGTATTTTTTAAGATAATCATCAATATCAGTGCATTTATTACAATAAATATTGTACTATTTAAGAAAATGGACTAATTTGAAATTTAACTTAACAATTGAAATCCAAATGTTTAAAACTATAAAATACATTAAATATGTGTTTTCCTTGTTAATGTAATAATTAACTGTATTATATAAATTGTTATTTGAACAGTTGTAGAATTCTATTATGAATATGAATTAAAAAATTTTAGTGCATTTATATTCTGATATGCTGAAAGAGAAAATCCGATATTTATATTTTTTTCGAATCTTTTACATCTAGAAAAAAGTACAAAAAAGAAAATTAAATAAAATTCCGAGTTTTTATCATTTAAATTTTTTAATTATTTATTATTTGACAAAATATTGTTATATTTTCTTTTATTACATTTATATTTTTACTCCGTAAAAAAAAAAATGTTTGGTCAGAAAGAAATTTTTAAAGGTTATATTAATTTGCATAATTTCTTCATTTTTATTCTTCATCAATAATGATTCTTTTCCGAGTGGTTTCTAAGTAATTACTTAAATTCGTGGATTTTTTTAAATTATAAAAAAAATTAATAATGGCTGTAAATAGGATCCTAAACATTTTCCATTAATTTACATGAATATTTTAATCAACATTACATTCAATTTCAGAACACATTATTAATTAATTAAAATCATTTTAACTAATTGTTTGTTTGTATTTTCATGTCGCCATTTATAATTCTTTAATATTGTACATGAGCAAAATACAACTCTCATTTGCTAAAATATATCATTCATTCATCCATTAAATATGTTAATAAAATATCACCTAGAAATTTCTAGAAAACGAATTGCGTTTCTTCCCAAAAACTTAGAATAAATCACACTACACATGAGTTCTAGAATTACTACCAAGTTTGATATATTAAAGATGACAGTTACTTGAAATCGTTTTAGAAAACTCATCAACCAAAGCACTGATCGAATTTCCTTTCCCAAAACACGCTTCGCGAATTTTCCCTCTATAAATTTCTTCTAAAGACCGTATATCTTGTATTTACATATAAGTCACGTGCTCTTTATAAGAATTTTCTTTGAATACAGAATAGGTCTCTTTCATACAAGACATTTGAAAATTAGGTTTGGCAATAAATTCGAACCCGTCCATGTTTTTCATTTGTAATAAATATATAAAGTAGATATGCCGTATTATAAAAGCATTTTATGGATGTAGAAAACTTTTCAATTCAATCAAAATAGGCTTTGAAAGTAGAACGATAATATGTTCAAGAATTCATGTTTTTTATGACTATTAGTGGTAAATATTGTGTAGTTTGACATGTGTATTAGATTTGTGTAAATGCTAACAGATGGCTCTGTAATAATTGTTAAACTACTTCATGCAATGTATTTGTATATTCGTTCTCGTCTTGTCTAAACCTCTCTTTTGAATGGTCTATTCACATTGAATTCATGTTTTTCAATTAGAATGACGTAACTGCTTCTTGGTGAAGTTTATTCCACTTGTTTTAAAATGGGATTCTGTTAAATTATTTTGAATATTATTGTTACACTAAAAACTTTAAGTCTGATTAAAGTGTCCGTCTACCATTCATTTTGATTTCGTCAGCTTGATACATTTTATTATGAAGTTCCTATAATTTCATTCCCAGGTTTAATTTTTTTGCATGTATTTGAACACAACAAAAGGTATTCCAAAGAGCAAATATTAAGAAACGTTTTCTGTCTGTCTATTTTTCGAATAATTATATTTGTTTTAATAATTTGTCTATAAGTTTTTCAATCTTTTAAAACCGTTAAAATAATTGCTAGTATAGCGATTCCATCTATATAAGCCAGTAACAACCTCCGCACCATGGTGATCATTTTGGTGTAGTGGTTAAGTTACTCGGGTTCGGATCCAAAGGTCCCGGGATCTGTCCTCCATATAAGTGCAATAGCTCATTGGTGACCCTGGCTGAAACTCAGTAAAAGACAATCTTCTGAACTGTGGTGGTGCCATCTATCCACCGCAAATGCAACCAAAGCCGTCGCATAGTGACGCAACTCTCAAGCCATCACGCACGATTGACGCAACCAACAAAGCCGTCACAACTAGTGACGCAGCAGCTAACACGCTCGATCTAACAACTACATCGTTCGTTCGCCTGTCCACCAACTCACTGGTAGGGAAGTGTATAGCGATTCCATCTACATAAGCCAGTAACAACCTCCGCACCATGGTGATCATTTTGGTGTAGTGGTTAAAATACTCGGCTTCGGATCCAAAGGTCCCGCGATCTGTCCTCCGGATAAGTGTGCCAGTTCACTAGCATTCGAAGAAAAAATAAACTCATATATCGGCAAAAAAACTATTAGGTTGGTTGGTATGAAATGTTGGATTTTTAAGTGTATATATAAAGCTACATATCTTCTTTTCAAAAACCGTTTTGTTGGTACCTTGTATACTTCCACTATTGTCGCTTGTCGCGCCTCCTACAACTTATCAGTTCTACGACTTCACTCATACCGAGCGGACGAAAGTGTCTCTTTTCATATTAAGTGCCTCTCTTTGTGTAATGTTACTTTAATTCTGAAATTCATTACAACATTGTTATTACTATTTACATATGTTGATTTTAATCTTTGTTTGTTTTGGATTAAAGTTTTCTTTTTCTCTCATTTGAGTTCTATCGACGTTAATTTTTATTGCTGGCATCCCGCCGAATTTAGGCCTTCTGCCCCCTATTTTCACGTTTGTTTAATCAAAACATGTTCCATTTGCTTTAATGCATCTTTCCCAACGAGATAATAACCCCTAAATGCCTGTCTTAAAGAATTTCTGATCTGTAGAATCAATAAACTTCGATATGGAATTTTTTTAGGCTGCTTTCATTTTCATGCTGTTTAGCCCGTAAAAACTGTTCAAATGTTTTTTAAAAATGAAAGAGTCGACTGACGAAAGATCCAGTGAATAAACTAGGTGCTGCAAAATTTCACATTTAAGTTCATTAAATTTCTCAGTACATTTTTGTGCACGTATGCTGCCGAGCATTGTCGTGGAGAAGTGTTGAGCGATGCTGATTAACAGGTGTGTGATGGGAGTATAATTTTCAATTTTTTATGCATTTCCACAATGTAGTGGCAGAAATACTTTCAGAGTATTATTTTTCCCAAATGTTATGGGTCTTCGTGGTTCATTTTGCAGGAAATAATCATCAGACAGAAATTTTTCAAACTAACGTTGCCCTTTTCGATTGTGAACAGTATTCTTCTCAAATGCATGCTTTATGTTGCATTTAGGTTTTGCCGCGTTATTATCAAGTTTATACTCATATAAAAATTACACGAATATCATATGAAATCATATCCTTGCGAAATTTGAAACAAATAACAAAATGGAGCTTTTTTTGAGAAAATCATTTTAGTTAAAATGTGACTATGGCAATGTAAAGTACAACTATATAAACGAGGTTATATTAAAAATAAAAACATAAAGAAAACAAAGAGACAAATGTCCACATGTAAAGAAAATCCGACATTGATAAGATGATTAAACATTCCATACGACTGAAATTACATAATTCAAAATAGCTAGAAAATGAATAGCTGAAAACTGTTTATTTATTTTATTTATCCAACCCTCGTGCTTCTTGACCACTTGACGTTGAGCCTCCCAGTACCGACTGATGATGCCGTAAGTCGAATATTTATCAAGTCCAGTGCATTGGAGTTGGTGGTCGCCATCCGTTCTGGCATGGCCGCAGAGCGGGCAGGCCTTGTCAGCAGTTAGGTCAAGCTAGTGGAGGTATACTCTCAAAAAGTCATGCCCGGTGGTTAGGCGAAAGCGGGCAACAGCTTCGGCTCTCTCCAGGTGCCTCAGGATTAGATTCAAAGTGGCCAGAGTTTCCCTTAGCTTTCCAGCACTCTTGGTTTGGGGGGGGGGTCACAGCAGTATATTTGTCAATGTATGTAGAAATAATGCCCTTTGCTCTTGTGAGGGTTAAGGGGACTTTCGGTTGAGATGACTCGGCTCCCTACTTGGCTTTTCGATCAGCTCTTTCATTGGCAGGGATCTCAACATGACTTGGGACCCACTGTAAGGTCACAGTCCAGCCATATGAGATGAGCTCCACAATTTTATTTCGGCACTGAATTGTGTTAAGGCAGTCAGTTGGTGTATTACTGCTGAAAGCTAAAATTGCAGTTTGGGAGTCTATGAAGAAAACAACTTTTGCAGGAGCTAGGCCTGCAGTTAGTAATTGTGGTGTTGCTTCACAGATAGCCAAGATCTCGCCATCGTAGTTGGTGGCGTTCTTTCCCAAAGCCAATGAGTTCTCAACCAGCCAACAGAACCATCCTGCGCCGGCTCCATTTGTTTCTGGCAGGTATGAAGCGTCAGTATATGGAACCATTGATTCAATGGATATCTTTATTCGATCATTTCCAGAGCGCAGGGTTTTAGCACGTCAGGAATGGCCTCAGCCTTTTTTGAAATTTTGTTAATTAGTTCTAGCCGTTTAGATAGAAGGGCAGTTTCGACTGTGGAGTAGAACTGTATAGAAGCACGGCGAATCATAGTAGCGGAAATATATCTTAAAACTTGCCATATCAAATGAGATTCTGTGCTTATTTTGAATGAAAACTGTTTATAATAATGTTAGTTCAAAGTGCTTAGAAAATTCTAGATCCGAAGGCTCAAAATATAAGAAATAGGATGGTAATAAACTCAAAATATAAGGAATGTTTTGAACAAGTGCTAGTAAAATATTTAATTCAATTACTTTAATTAAAATAATGTATTGTAAATTTTAGGAAATTTTCAATCTAAAACTTTTTGTATGGAACAGACGCTGGGAATAAGATTTCTGTTATACATTCATGAAAGTCTTGAGAAAAAATAGTCAAGCTTTATAATTTGCATTTTTTTACAGAAATGTTTAGTGTTCTGTTGTTGTTGTTATTGGCGTATTCATAATCTGCAGATTAATACAGCTTCGGCAACCTCAACAACTTTACCAGAAAAGATCAAATCTTCTGGATCTTCTGGGCTGATCTTGAAAAACCTCGCTTGAATTTCTGGGCAGCTAAGGATATGTTGTGGAGACAGTTGAATATTAGGGCAATGATTTGTTTAACTTCTTTGTCCGTCAGTTGAGATTTCCATTCCTTTTACGTGCTTTGTTCTAAGTCTAGTTATTATTGATGCTATTGTACGGTTGCTATTTAGAGCTGGGATGGAATATTTAAAATTATTGTTGAATAACCTTCGGCTGGCAACTGCATTCGAATCTATAAGGGTCGTGAGGGTAGTGATCTTAATTTTGCAATATTAATATAAAATTTAGAATTTATTTTTCAAAAAAAAAATTTTCAATATTTGTAGCTGTACTTTAGAATGGGAAAATTTTTTTTTCATTAATCATTTTGGTAAGTGTAGTTGCAAAGGCTATAATCCTGCCAGCAGACGTATCGAAGGTTTGATTCATTACGGTGGCCGTCGCAGGCGAGTGGTTGTGGTTGAGGGTTTGAAACCTAGTGTTCCTGAAACCTCATTGTGTACAGGTGATTCACGTTAAATATGTCGTGGGTCAAATCTAACCCGTTGGTATGGTGGGGAAGTTTGGATAAGGGTTGCCAGCATCGTTTTCGTCTTCGTCACTTGATCGTAGATCAAAATTAAAAGGTTATGCGCGAATATTCATGTTGCTTCACAATACGACATAAATTAATACCACAAATCGACTCCTCTTTAAGCTTTTAAAAACCAATGAAGTAGCTGGATGGTTACATGTATGGATTGCAATACCGGTATATCGGGATACCGAATACCGGTATTTTGAGTCATTTGTACAATTTTGTAATCCCGGTATTCACAAGTTTAAATACCGTTTTTTCGGTATTTACAATGAATTTTTTGAAATGTCCACTATATGTTCAGGGATCGCCAACACAGCAAAATAGTATACGTTTTTTTTTTATGTCTCCCTAACGGGCGAAATTAATTAGACTGTCAATATAAAGTTGCATCTTACAATTAAGATGCAACTTTAATTGCATCTTAATTGTAAGATAATTGTAAATTATGTGAATCATTCAAGGAGGCGGGCCAAAATTATTATATTAAAGCTCAGAGCGATACTGAACACGCACAGGATTCGTAGTCTTATATTCGTATCTGGGAAAACAAGGTTGTAGTTGTGAAGAAAGTGCGTAATATTTCGATATTTTTTTAATTGGGGAGTTTGTTATTCATTTTCTATTTGCATATCATTCAGTACAATTGATGCATTATGTTTTTTAAGGTCACATTTCAAAAATTTGTAATAGTATCACGGACTGAATAGTGATATTTACACTTTTTTGTGATTTAAATAAATAAGATGTTCCTTTACTTTTTTGTGATTCTTTATATACTATTATAATTTAAAAATTACAAATTAATTTTGTGATATTTACACTCTTTAATAAAACTGGCAAATAAAACAAAGAAAACCCGCATTTTCATTCTTTTCCTAAAATTTCTACTACCGGTATTAAAACCGGTATCCCGGTATTAAGATCTAAAAAATACCGAATATCGGTATTGAACTTTTGGTCCGATATTGAAACCCCTAGTTACAATGTAAATCTTTAGTTGCTTAAGGTACTCAGGTTGTCGTTCTAGAGAAGTTTGGACAATGGAATGCCATTTTCATGACTTAACTATGGTTCACAATTATGAGACTCTCAACCAAAAGCTTTCTTTGACAGAATGCATTGCCATAAAGCTAAAATGTTTAGCTTCGGTATACTAAAGATATAGCATGTTATGTAACATGTGTTATACAATATACATTTTTGGCAAAATACCAAGAATTTATCTTTATCAGTGACATTCTCTGCCCTTTATTCCAGCGTTTCTCAAACTGTGGGACGTACCCCCTGGGGGGAGGGGACGTGATAACTCTACGAAGGTGGCGCGAGAGTATTGAAAAGTCGAAAACAAAAGATTATTTTTAAAAAATTATTTACTTTCTGAAAGTAAGCAAAATACAAGGGGTGATCAAATGAAAAGGTACGAAGCGACATAAAAATGAAACAGTTAAATATTTGCATATTCCGCCAAGGGAGAATGTAGCGAGACATCTCGGGATGCCATTGGAGACTGACTGTGATCGGATCATGCGCGGGTGCCCACATGCGCAGGAGAGAGCAAAGGCTTTTATAAAAAGCGGCGTCCAAATGATGCGAGCACAGAAAAAGCATTAACTCCGATGTGTACTGTGAGACACTCCGACGCCTACGCAGGTCCATCAAGAACAAAAGACCGGGGCTGCTCACGGAGGGTGTGTGTGGTTCTGCTCCATGATAACGTGCGTCCACACGTCTCCAAAGTCACACAAATGGAACTGGTCAAGTTCCAATGGGAGACGTTGCACCATCCGAACATGTCACCCTGCGATTTCCATGTGTTTGGTCCACTGAAGAAACACCTGAAAGGAAAGCGCTTCAACTCGGACGACGTACTCAAGGACACTGTGAAGGACTGGGTCTCGTCACAGCCACAGGAATTCTGGGAACAAGGAATCCTGCGGCTTGTTCATCAGTGGGATCGTTGTGCTCAGGCCTATGGTGTATATTTTGATTTTAAAGTCTATATTTGTACCCACCGTGTCGTTTCGTACCTTTTCATTTGATCACCCCTTGTACATTCTGGCATAGTGAAAAATAAAATTAACATTTACACTGATATAATACACTTGAAAATGTATCAATACTGAACAATGTATTTTATAATTAATTTGACAATACTAAGAACAAATTTAATAATTATCAGCGACCTCATGGCCTTGTCACACATAAAATTATGTAGCAAAATTAACACTTATCTTGACAATTTGAACGGTTTAGAAATAATTCTTTCACTGTCGATTAAAAGTTACGCGATTCTCTCGCTAATGCCTCCGTTTTCCATGTAGGCGTGCGTATATAATGTATTTGGGGTGGGGGATATAAGGACCAAACAAGGAAATCCTCTGATACAAGTAAATACTTTGCAAACACTGATAAGGTCGTTTTTTTTTTCATTCCAAAGCTTTCAGAATAATTTTATGGATAGCAATGCACTGAAAAGATCGCACTTTGGAAAGACATATAAATACGTCCTGAGCATTTAAGGCACCAGTTGAGCGAGACGTATATATGCCGGTGGCACTTAAGGTTAAATTCATATTGCAGCTTTAGCGTCAAAGTATAGAATTATTGAATTAAATGCATTGTTATTTGTATGGAGGAGGGTGATGAAAATTATGATAGAATATATGGTCGCTAAGATTGAAAGTTTGAGAAGCACTGCTTTATTTTCTTTTTAAAACACGGCCAGTAATAATCAATTGGAATTAAATTCTACAAGTAAAACTTAAACATGGATCATGTACTTCCCAACGTCTGACATGCCATACACGCCTAAAACACTTATTGCTGAAGCTTTTTACATACTATACTATGTATTAATTAACGGTATTTTCAATAAAAGAATTACATCCATTGCCTCATATTTTACACATGCATGTTTTGCTTATAAAACTATAAGGTATTTTTTTTTACATTCAAACGGGTATCTCTATTTCTTGAGTTTTATTCTTTTAAAAGATATCTTAAGATATCCGACTACCCTAAAAATGTGAATTTTACCAAAAATTGACAATTTTTTTTATGAATTTAAATTATAGGCCATTTTATAAGCTTTATAAAAATACCAAGTTTATTATTTTCCATTCCCTTGAACAAAAACTACAAGTGTTTTAGTTAAAGCAGATGCCAATATTTTAAGCAAGATGTCATGCATTAAAACGCGTTTTACTCGAAATGTGTTTTTTTTTTAATTCTCAAACGAGGCAGCAATTGCTAAAAAAGTTTTGAAAATAATTAACTGAAATTTGTTGTGTTTGTTCTGTATAATAGTAGAAGTGTCTTAACTTTCAGGTTTATCAATCACTGTTTTATTACAAAATTTACAGACTTATATGTGAATATAACCCCTGTTTTTTAAAGCAATTCCATATAATATCAAATATAAAGTACTCTAGTTTTTGTAAAAATTAAAATATCTCTTATCCTGTCGGTCGTTTGAAAAATGAATAACATAGCAACTCATTGAATTGAAAAATTGAAAATATGCTCATAAACTTTTGGCACAAAATGGGCCACGTTTGTGTTATTTTTGTCAATTTTTACCCATTTTAGTAATAATAATTTCTTTTTCTATTCTTAATTTGAGCATATATTTCTTAAAATGTACTAAGCAAATCTAAAAATTAAAAAAAAATCTCCTTATCTCCATTTTTTTAAAAAAAAAGTTGTCGCAAGTAGTCGGATACCTTAAAGCAGGGGTGGGCAGACTTTTACATGACACGGTCTACTTCTAATTTTTTCAAGCTGTTGCGGTCCAATCTGTGGCGTAGGCGTGATAAGTAAAAAAAAAAAGCTCAACTATATTTATATTATAATAATAATAAATGCAAAATATGTACTTACCTACATAACTACAATAAAAAACTTACATTTTTAAAACCGCGTTTTAAGTAAAACTCAAAATACAATCATAGTAATTATACCACAAATTTAATATCAAATGATGCATTTATTATCAAACAATTCCAAATACATCAAAAAATAAATCATTTTCATTTAAACTTAGTTTTCATAGTTAAAGTCTCATCAGAAAACTTAGTCTGCATACTATCCGTACCAATCTTGAATATCTTTGTATATAATTACTAACTGTTAATATTGCAATGGATTGTAAGTGATCATCTGTGAAACGGGAATAATACGTTGTTTTAATTATATCCATCGTTGAAAACGTAGATTCACACAGGTTGGTAGAGCAAAAGAATGCTGTTAAATGAATTGCAGCTTTTTAAAATTAGGATACTTTAAGTCGTCCATTAGATTTCAAAAGTTATTCTTTTAAAATTGCGTCCTTTTGAAGGAAAAAATTGTGCTTCAAAAGAGATAAAGAGAATATTTAACATATTTCTCTTTCCACTATTTTGCTTTGCCGAGCTTGTCTTGTAGTGTGTAAGCAATCATGACTTTAGACACCGTACCTCAAGAAACCTCTAAAAACTGGGATGTTTCGATCACACTTGCTCCAGCTAAACGGGCTCCCAGAATTTGATCTCTTCAAAAATCTGAGAGATCCAACATTTTATGATTTTGAAAAAAAAATCCAAGTCTTATAGAACTCCAATAAAGCTAACGAATATTACCAGAATATATACATTTCTATTTATAAAAATAAAAAAAATCTGGTAGCTATTATTATACTTTAATGCTTACGAAGTGCATTCAAAAATATAACTTTTATTCACGGGTGTTTCTAGTATTTTGATAACCACATGCGTTTCTTTTAGTATGCACGTCTAAGATCTTATGTGAAGGCGGTCACCTAAAAATGTTTTGGCGGTCCACCGGTCGATCGCGATCGACTTAATGCCTCCCTCCGGCCTTAAAGGATATCTTAATAGAAAATTTTCTTAATTTTCCGATATTTTCACACTTTGCATTAATATAATATTAATTTTTACATAATTATAAAATCTTCATTAATGGGGTAAGAGACATGGGGAAAAAAGAATATCAAGTTAATTAGAAAAAAATAAAGTGCCATTAAATAATATGACGTTTTATTCACTCATGAGAGGGTTTCTCATTTACTTCTATTGATTATTTTTCACAGATGAATCGCTCCTTTAAAATCATTCTATCATATAAAAAGTATAAAATTCCCTTTTATCAAAGAGAATCTTAATAGTTTCACACTTATAAAATCTTAATTATAATTTTCAGTCTTAGCCTTGAGGAAAATAATGATAATGTGGAAACACTGTGGGATAATAATCAGGGGTTTTTTTTTTGTTTAAAATTTACAATAGGGTCAATTAAAAACCAAGAATGCCGTTTCTTTTTAGAAAATTTTCTTTTCGTTAAAAAAAGAAATATATACCATCCTAGAATCAATGATTAAAATAAGAAACCTATCCTCTGAAAGCATTTTTCCGTTTTTGTCATTTTCTATGCAAACATAAGCTACTGTGCCAATTATTTCTGCCACAATAACGCATGGCTTCGATTGCTAGTAGAACAAACATTATTAAAGAAACAACAGTTTCAAAGAAGAAAAAAGAAGAACTGATGACTCTAAAATGTATGAGTCAAAACTGTAATCTACAACAGCAGGTGTCATAGCAGCTGCTTTGTTCTACATTCCATTGTTTCGGCGTAGTAAGAAATAATTCTATTTGTTTTGAATTATAAACAGTCCGAAAACCTATCTTACTTTCTCGAAATGGAATAAGAGGAACAATTTTATTCTGAAGCAATATCAACACAATAAATAAACTTCTGCTACGTGTTTATTAGTTCACACTACTTGTGCAGTTGTTGGTTTGAATACGTATACAAAGAAAATGTTTTTAAGATTGAGTGAAGAATGCTATATGCAAAAATATATTGGGAAAATGTCATTTATATATAAAATTTCTAATAAAATGTATTATACGAAATGTAAAATGTTAAAATATTCTTCTCTTTCTTTTCCCTATTCTCGCATACGTATTATTTTAGACTACATTTCTTCATGATCATGTGCTCTCGTGGATTTATTTACATATGCCGTATTCTTTTAAAAATTTCATCTATTTTCAGAACATAAAATTTTAAAAATAAAAGTAGTTGTTGTTGCGTATGCCACCTGATCGACAGTAACATCAGATCAAGGTCCACGAAATTCATCGCGGCTAAGGGCTAGAATTTTACGCCTGTCGTTAGCCTAAGCTTTGAGCCCCCAAGAAGGAGGCAGTACGATTTTCCTCACACAACACGATAGATGGCGACACTATTCGGGCCCACTGATTTAACGAGCACGTACTCCGCTTGTATTCGGCGAGTATTTGGTGGTGTCGGGCGTTGAACCCAGGCCTACCGGTCTGGAGTCCGGTGCTCTAACCACTAGGCTACCCACTGCCAAAACAATTATTCATTCAATTGCTGAATTAAATTATATTATGTTTTTTAAATCACTTCATAATTTCATAACAGAATATCAAGACACTGTGCAAGAGATGTTTCAGAAACTGATTTTAAGTAGATATTTTTAAGCTCTGTAGCTTGAAATTCTTTTTAGATGAATGCATTTATTCTCACAAGATTCTCTCGTTCAATTCTGAATGTAGTACCTCGTCCAGTATAATGGTGTTACTATCTGTGAAAAAACTAATCTTACTTCGAAAATATTGCACCTTTAAAAACCAAATCCTAGTCTTAATCAATAGAAATAAGAGGAAATTTCATGAATAAATTTAAACTACTCAAATCATTACATACTATTAGTATCAAAATTTGTTATTTCATCATAGGCTTATTTGCATGTGCAATGGGCTAAATTCATGGTGGTCACATGATAAATAGAATCACGTGTTCTCCATTGAATTCAAAACTGACATTGAACTTGTACTTGTTCTGCTTGTACAATTTAGATAAAATTTCAAATTTTTTTTTTTTTTATTAAAGATGTTCAAATATTACGATTCTTCAAACCGTTTTTCAAAATTCAAAAAATACTTTTATTGTACATGTACTCTAAAATCAATGCATTTTATTTAACTATATGCATATTATTAATACTTTTTAAAATAATTTTGCGAAAAGCAAAAGTTAGCAATAGCTAAGCTCATGACCTGATTATCTGGAAACATGTGACTGTGCATTTATCATGTAACTTTGACGTCATGTAAATGTATCTACTGATTGGCCGGAAACGTGTTTGTAGCTATCATGTGACTATGACGTCACATGAATTTTGCCCAAACAAGATGATAGCATGTGTACGCGATATAGAGTGATAAAGTCCCTTGTTCTTTTAACAATTGAAAAGATACAATTCGAATATTATCAGGAATAAAATCTAATATATAAAGTAGAAAGTTCATGTGTTTTGACATATTATACCTGCTTTCACCACCTTACGCGAATTGAATAATTAAAACATAGCTCCAAAAATGAAAAACACTTTTAAAGTAAGATTGAATTAAATTTATGTGTGTAATCTCAAATTTTAAAAAACGACTGTAAATACAACTAAGTTATAAAAATAATTATACAGCTATGAATGTATGAAACCACCCTTTTTTTTTTTTTTTTGGATACCCTCATTGGGGTACTTATTTTGATATTTTTTTTTTCTTTTTTGAAATGTTTAGGATCAGACTATTTTCATATTAAGTTTCTTTTCTTCATTTCTAACGTGAATTCTGCAGGAGATCTTCACGTGCGTCATGTTAAGCCTTTTAAATACTAGTGTGGAATATTTTTTGCTTTATAATTTATATAAACTCGATACTAAGTTTATATAAATTATCACACAAATATTTATTTTAATACTCCAAAAACCATTCATTTAAGCAGTACTATAGGTATTTCAGTTTATATAAAAATGTCACAAAATCTTAACTTTCAGTTTCATAAACTCGCATAACAATTTTTTGGTGTTGATTGTATGTATTAAAATACAGAAATACACAAAATAGGGAAAATTAATTTTTTTTTTTTGCTTTATAGTTGTTTTAAAATATATTAAAAAGTCAAATAGCACAAATTCAATCATCGAACTACAGAAAAATGATTCTGCAGTTTTACTGAATATTTTTTGATATTATTTTTAATATCTTTACGAAAATATGGAGAGAAAAAACATTACGAGAGTTAGTTTAGAATGCTGAGTTTCTTCACATAATTTTCCTGCGACATCAATAATTTGTCATCTTTGTTTTTGTTAAGTTCTTAATATTTTGACTAGTATAAAAGAAAAATTGTAATTATTCACCACACCTGTTTATCATCTATTATCGCCAAAACACGGTGCAAATTGCTATACATTTTTTAAAAAATATCACTTTTTTTAGAAGAATAAATAGTTTTGAAAAATATTGTTGCGATAAAAAAACGTCGGAATAGGACAATTTTATTCTCAGAAGGCAAATAAATAATGAAGCAGAGCTATTCTAGAACAAAGAAAGCTTGTAGTGTAAAGCATAAACAGCTATCCATTATACTACCTATTATTTTTAAAAGCAATATCCTCAGAATTTCAATCAGGAAATATATTTGTACCATCTCTTGTTGTTTTGTATGAATTTATGTTTGCTATGCATGTGGAGAGAGTTGTAATATCCATCTATAAGATTTCATATCCATTTAGGGAATTGGTTTTGAAATAAGTTCGATTAAAAATGGCATTTGTTTTCAAATAGAACAAATTCGTTCTTTTTTATGTTCTGAAATTTGTATGTTTCTTAGTCAGATATATTATATTAAATGCAGTCAGATAAATTGATGTCATTCCAAAAAAATTTCAAAAACTATTTCCTACTTATTGATGATATTGCTGTAATTGTTTTCTAAGCGATTTCGACATGCCGTATTTACTCGAATCTAAGCCCCCCCCCCCTCCTAAATTCTCAAAATGTGTTTTTGCGGATCCCCGATTCCCTAACGTTCTTTGGAAAAAATAAAAAATTTGTAAAAAGTTCATCAATTCCGATACTTAAGAAAGTTTTTTAAAAAAATTTAATGAGAAATAATAAGAAGTTAATAATTGATTTATTTTACCAGAATTAAAATTTTCCAAAACCATACATGAACCTATAATTGCTATAAACGTCTGTATCATGTGTCGAATATTATTCGATTCGTCACTCCCATTGTCGAAGCTGACTTCGGATTTGGTGCCGGTGTTGCCATTTTCCCACTCGATGTCGTCTTCCATGTCATCCAATGCAACATTTTTTAAAAGGAATATATTTTTTAAGAATGTAAGAGAATTATTAAGGACTGTTGACCATTTGCAAGCAAAAGCTACATCATTTTATTTACGCCATCGACGTATATTTGTTTCATCCGTGTCAAACTCTCGGTGGATGGTACTCTTTCCGTTTTTTTTCTGCCCATAAAATTGTCTCCTCTTTCATATTTGCGTCATAGTATACCTCTCTGTCTTGATGCTATTACCAATATATTTGATGTTTAGGCGATTAAAAGAAAGCGATACAAAAAAGAATTCCTTAATACAAGCTCACAACGATGTTTAGGTTAGGATGATTACTGGAGATAACTGCGGAATGGGATAAGTTATCAGAATGGACGGCTACATTTTTTATTTTGAAAGGGGTGGAAACTCAATTTCCCCCGTCCAACAAATGTTTTGCCTTCGATTCTAAGCCTCACCCGATTTTCAGTAGAATTACTACTGGTAAAATAGTGCGGTTTAGATTCGAATAAATACTTTGAAGCTAGTATCATTTCTAGGAAAAAAATCAAATTACATCACCTCAATTTATTAGATCAAAAATTGAATGGAAAATAATTCTTTTAATTAAAATAAGCCTTTTTTTTCCTTCGAAAAGTTTAAAAGAAATTTTCATAAGTAAAAGTGCTTTTTAATTGTTTCAAAAATTGTTTACATTTATTAAAAACAATACAGGCATTTGTTGAAAGTTTGAAATTTTTAAAAATGAAAATTCTATTTTTACTTAAATTATATTTGAAGCAGTAACTTTGCGCAATAAAACCATGAGATATTCTTAAAGTAAAAAAATAAGTTATTTATATAAAGTTGATTTAGTATAATTACTACAAATTATTATTTTTCAAATAAGTAAAATAGAGTACTTTAGTAACGATTGCTAGGTTTTTACAAAAATTATGATGTGATATTTACATTACATGGTCTAAATAAATTTAAATTAATTTAAAAATTAATTTACTTAATATTATTTAGATATTTTTAAATAACTAACAAGAAGTTAAAAGTATTAATTTTAGACAACAGAACTTTTGGGTGCCAAATTTTCTTAATGTTTTCATCAAGATTGATATTTTAATGATCATCCCTACGTTTAATGGATACTAAAATATTAGTTCTTAAAAATTATTAATGTGAAAGTTGAGTTGTGTTTAATTGTGCAAAATATTTATATTTAAGAGTTTCCCGTATATAACTAATTCAATTATGATTATAATTGCATGTATATTCATATTTATTTTAGGTGTTTTAAGACTACACAGTACCCTTTTTCAAAAAAAAAAAACATTTTTGGGTACAGTAACAGTAAAAATAATTTATGCTTTATATTCAGATTATATTTTTAAGTGAATTCTAAAAGTAAAAAGTCAGTTTGACCAGCCTTGTTTTACAATTTTAAAATATTAAGAATTTTTTTAATGTATTCAAACTTGTATAAAATGATCACTTTTTAAAAATTTTTAGTCATTTTAAGTTATTTATGTTTTTTTTTAGATTGCAATCAAAAGTTATGAAGTTGAAAATCAATTCCCTTGCTGATTTTTAATAATTATTTTTCTAGAAAAACCTGGAGAAAAAAAAACACAAATTTTTTAAAAATAGTAACTTTAGTATTTTTTAAAAAAAATAATTAGAAATCGCAGCCTTAAATCCATTCTTATTTTTATAGAACATACGTTTGGGAGTACATTCAAAAAATTTCAAGGCTCCATGATAAACAGAAAAAAAGGCCTTAGAGATTATAAGCACTTATACGTTAAAAACTGAAAAATATATGTAAAATTTGTAAAGGCTTACAACGAAAACTTATGTATATTACCCGTAAGGCTCTAAATTTGTAAAATGTTATTTTCCAATGTATGTTTTACATTAAAACGCATTTTTAACTAAATATGACTAAAAATAATATTTTTTTGTTCAAAATATATTTTTGCATAATATTGATATTATTTGTTACGATGACAGGTTATTCAGCCCAATCTTAACAAAATATTTTCGCAAAAGTTTCGAAACACAGAGGATTTGTGTACAAAATAGTAATAATACTAATTTATACTAAAAATAGCTAGGTTTGTTCATAAAATTAAACTTTTTTCAGTTTCAAATCGGGCAGTTTAGGAAGTTTTAACTCTTGTTTAACGACTTTAAAATACTAAAATATAGTACTATAATATGTTTAATATAATGCAGTTTGGTATATCATGAAAATATTCAGTTTCATCTGCAATACTTAAATTTAGAATACTAATTGCAGTATCAGCTGAGGACTGATTTTTTTAGATACATCACTTTCAGTAGTATTCCATCTATTCGAAATATTGTTTCTCACAGCAACATGAGAATGTCTTGGCCATGGCATTTTCTCAACAGGAAAAAATCGATGATAAAGCTTCTCAGTTATATAAACTATTTTTAAAACAAAAATTGGGCTTGAAATCAAAATTTTAATTAATTAATTATGAGAATTCAAACAACTCAAAACATAATCAAGTAGAAATTATTTTAGAATGAAAAATTGGAATTAATAAACATTTCCCACTAAAAGAGTTGATTTTGCTGAAAAATATTTTCAGAGAATTCAATTTAAGAATGGAAAAATGCTTTAATGTGAAACCGAAACCAAAACCAAATATTTTAAAAAATAATTTGTGAACAAGTCTTAGTTGCAAGCTTCTCAATGATACGAGCCACACAAAAAAGTCGGTAACTATGAAATTTGTAGGATATTGTGTAGCCTAAATGTTAATAAAATTTAATTTGTTGTTTAAATAACTAGTTATATAGCCCAGAGATATGCCCATCAAAACCTATTTTTTATTTTCTCTGTAAACTATTATTCTTTTTATAAACATTTTTTGAATAAATTAATAACTTCGAAATTTTTTTCCTAATTCTTATAAAATAATACTTAGTTAAAATTTTATTTAATTTTTTCAAATAAAATATCTGAAAGGGAAAAAAAATTTAAAAATGCAACATGTTTTTAAAAATAATATTAGCTTACATGAAAGCTTTTAAAAGTTTTTAAATACATTATACTTATAATTTATTATACATGGAATATATATTTTAATATATTCAATGTTTTTTCGGAATTATTAAAATAAACAACTTACTTCATTTTCTTCCAGTACGCGCGAAATGAACAACTATCTTTCAAAACTCTAATTCAATTTAAGCAAATTAATGAAATTCTGATCTTTCAAAACATAGCTTTTAAGTCTAAGCACACACAGTCTTCGAATCTCTCTTTAAAATAAATCTCTTCTTTTTAGAAGTACTTTTAGAGTTTCGAATAATAATTAACTATCGGGTAAAAAGTTTTTTTTTCCTGCCTCAGGCAACGGACTATTCTAAAAGAGCAAAGAATCGTTTGAAATAAATAAGATGTGTCCTTAAGTGAAGTGGGAAATTCTACGAGATTTAAAGGACGCAGCTGTTGAATCAATGCGTTGTTTGATTTTGGAAAGTTAGTAAAATTATAGAGAGTTTGTCAAGATAGTGAATAAATTATAAAAGTTCTTTTTTGTAGATGCTGTGTTTCGACTGTATTATAAATAGATTTATATTTGAAGATAATCATATTAACTCTTTTTTTCGATTGTTATTTCATTAATACATATTTTGAAATCAATAAAATGCTGTGTACTATTTTAATTTTCATTTGATTGAGGTCTAATATTTAAAACCTGAATTAAATATAGAAAATTAAATAAAATTTTTAAATTCATGCATAATATATATGTGGAAAAGGTTTGGGAAATAATGTATCATTTTTTACTTGGTGAAATATAATGATTTACAAAAGTTTTGAGAAATATTTTATTAATGCAAAAATTTAGAGTAAAGTTAACATTTATTTTAAAATACATATATATAGGCTCTATTTCTTAATAATTTCAATTTTCTCAACATGTTTATTATTAAATTATTTATCATTGTAATTCAAAAATAAGAGATCTAAGTCACATAAATAAATTCATCAAATTTGTCATTCTAGAACTAATGAAAAGACGTGAATATTTTATTACATTGGGAAGTATGGTAAAATAAAAAAAAAATTATCAACGAAAATTCATTCCATACTGAATGCTTACACAACTCACTCTTTCGCTTTCAAAGTACTGCTTGCAGAGCATTGAAAATTTATTACATTGAAGGAATTATTAAAAATTTCGGATTAAGAAAGAACAGAAGTTCGCTGTGAATTGATGTAGATATCAAACATTTTATTCCAACTAATTAATTAATCATAAAATAACATTAATGCTTGAAATAATTGCTATGTCACTCGTTGTTAATGTTTATTATTCAATTAAAAGAGCCACTTAATGTTTTTTTTAAAATTATTGTTCATTTTGTAAGAATGCATTTGTTCCTTAAGGGTTAGTTTAAAATATTTTTTTATTATTACTTATTTTCTTATTTCCTTATTGTTGTTCAATTTCAAACAGACATTTTTTGCTAATTTTCCTTCCATTATTTTTTAAACAAAATACCACATAACACATAGAACTTATAAAATCAGACAATAACGTAACATGCAGCCATCGATCGAATAAAAATAAATCGGTAAGAAAATCCTTTTAAGCGAAATAATTAATTACTACGTTTTTAACGGTTTGAATTTCCCCATCGGGTAGGGAAAATATGCTTAAAGTTCTCTTTTTTTTTTTTGAGATTACTGAGAATCTATGACACGACTTGCCACATTTATTAATTCAACAATAATTAATGTTTTTTGTTCCATAAAGGTATTAACAGTTCAATTTTTAATTTTACGTAAATCACGCAATCTGAAATGGACTGATTTTATTTTTTATGCAAATATCATGTACTTTAATATTTAAAATGATGAATTTTTCATCTATGAATAATTAAATTATTAAAACTCTCATACTTTTAACAACAATTAGAAGGTATTCTTAAATAATTTCTTTGAATTCGATCTTCGTAAAATATCTATTTTCGTATCACCAACAAAAAATTTTTTTCTCGCAATGAAAAACTACACGTTCGATTTAAAAATTCCACCAAATAAAAATGATCTTTTCTATCAATTTCTTTTTCATCATAGTTTCTCATTCGTCGGAATTGGAAATTAGAAACTTTGTCATTTTGAACAGCTATCATACATATCTAAGGAATTGATTGTCATAGACGTCCTTTCGAACCACCGTTTTGACAACAGAGATATGTAATAGGGTATTTCCTTTAATATGGAAGTAGCTCAATCAAACAGTGTTCCCTCAATAAAAATAACTTTCTGATAAGTCTTTCTTTAAAACGTTTTCTGATGTGGAAAATGAGTTATTATTCTTAGGTTCGATTTTTTTTTTGAAACAGAAGACTTTCAATTTCAATAATTAGGTGAGGTATTGGAAAGATTTTCAATAATGTTTTTCGATATCTAAGAATAGTTTGGAAATTTATTTCATAAAAATGAAAGATAACTGTGTGTTCGTCTCTAACTTTGCAATTTATAAAAATCTATAGATTTTACTTCATATATTTTTGTAATTTCTATGCAATAAAACTTGAATGAAAATGGGGAAAGCACTGAATATGGAACAATTTTTAAACGAAGATATGTTATAAATATTGGCTATAAATAACTGTTATTGGGGATAATATTGAAATGCAAAGAGGAATATTACATGTAAAAATCAAATTAAAACTGTTTAAACCAATTTAGTATAGAATTATAATTTAAAATATTTCTCACAATAAGAAATACATTTCTGTCAAAATAAATTTAGAATGAATTTTTTCTTTTATTTTCCTGTTTTAATTCTGTGAGGAATCCTTTTAAAATTTAAGAAACACTTGGGAAAAAAAACGATAATGCCAAGTAATATAAATTGAATGGGTACTTACGTATTATCGCAACAGTAGCCAACTCTATTAATTAATCGCCAAATTGGCAACCCCGATTTCTTATGTGTCGTACGTGATGAATTGGCAACCAGGTGCTTCGGTTCATATAATATCGCCAATAGGTTGCGATAATACGTAAGTACCGTTGAAGGTAAGCGTTGTAAGTTGAAAATGCGTTTCCTAATAAAAACGAGAAATTATTTTTATTCGCATGATTTGAATAAGAGAACTTAATATTTTTTACTATAAAAGATCTATTACTAATCAATGAATTTCATATGCCGTTAAGAACCAAAATATTTCCTGGAATTTTTGTGATAAAACACTTGTTGAAATTCTCGTCACTTTATGATTGCCCTCTCTTGCAACAGAATTCTTAAAATTCTTGTCTTTCTAATTGTATTGCTGATAACTATTTCTATTTATCAAAATCATTCTTTTAATTAGTGACAAAATTATTCTTTTAAATAGTGACAGAAACATTCTTTTAAATAGGGAAAATTATTTTTTTTTAATGTATATTTTCTCTATAAAGGTTTTTTCCCTTGGTAATACAAAACTACACAAAATTATTTCTTGTTTGCTCAGTCACATATGTAAGATAAAGTAAAATATTTGTTATTTTCATAGACATTTATACTAAATGTATGGATCTACTACTACAGACTACAAAACTCGCAGACATGTTTCTTTTGTTAGGCAGGATCCTTCATGAACGAGTTTTACAGAAATCCACTCCCAAGAACGGGTAAGAGAGGTAAAATAGATAAAAAAAATTCCTATTTTTGAGTAATTAGACCTACAGATTTTTAATTTGGCAGGCATATTTCTTTCGTTGAGTTGAGACCCGTTATGAGTGGGGTTTGCAGAAATCGACACCGAAGGGGGCAGGGGATTACGGGGGCATAAAAGATATTTATACCTCAACTTTAGAAACTCAAATCATGTCCCTTTTATATCAGGAGACGAGAACTGTAAGAATGTTTTTGAATACAATTGAAATTTTAATAAGTTTTTGATATCAATAATTTAAAAACAATTTATAGTCGTACAGAGACGGATTTAAGTCCGATGGTGCCTTAGGCCGAAGTTGATTTGACGCCCTTATATATACTACTAATAATAATACATAGTAATCAGTGGCTTAACAAAGAATAATAGGGCCCCCCTGCAAAGTCAGGTGTTTGGCCCCAAGTTCAAATACGTACTTGGCGTCAGTCAGACATTGGGCCCCCTAGAATACCTGCCCCCCCTTACAATGTGAAGGTTATGGGGGTGTACATTACGCCACTAGTAGTAATAATGGATTCGAATTAAATTTAGATATTGAATTTAGGCATGAATTACGCGTCACATCACGTAAAACTATAAAATTTTTATACGAGATTAAAAAAATAATAGTAAAGTTTTTGAGTAACTGGACAAAGGTATAATTAAATACGATAAATTAATATTTCGTGTTATAATGATGAGCAAACAAACGTTACATTTAGATTTTTTGAGAAAAGTTTATGAAAAATCTAACGCCAATAGATATTTTTTTTAATTTCCTATTTGTTAGATGCAGTCAACTCTCGCTAATTCGAACATTCGGTAATTCGAAGTATACGCTCAGCCCCTAGAAAAACTCTTGATATTTCGAACTAAACAACACTTTTTGGTACACTCAATATTTCGAAGTTAAATCTGTGGCTGACCAGAATACAAAACACGATAATTCGAAGAGATCTAATAAAACTCTTGATAATTCAGACACTCGGTATCATGTAGAGCCCTGTAGCAAACAGGTTGGAGCTTACATGTTCTGTGTTGTATTGTCTCTGCTTGTCTCCCCTCTAACGTAACCCCTTTGATGACCATCAGAGTTGACTCGGATAACTCTAACAGAAGCGTAAGTCCCAACTAAACAAACTAAGCAACTATTTCCTTCAAAATCACGTTTCTGACTAAGTTAGACTAAATGCCATAAACAACAACAAAGATAACAGATTTTTTCGTCAAACAAAATTAATTATGTAGAGTATGTATACTTTTAATAGTTGTTTTTAATACATAAATGTATACATTTAATACAGGACTTTTAACTTCTGTATATATTTATATAGTGTATCATATGAACTTTTTAAAAATACTTTAAAATAATTTTCTACATGCGTACAATTGTTGTTTTATTACCTAGTTTCAAATTTATATAAATGTGTTAGAAAAAAAAATTTGTCTTCGTGTATTTTAAGAATTTTTTCTTACCCTCTTGATAATTTGAAGTTTTTCTTTGATCCCTTCAACTTCGAATTATCGAGGGTCGACTGTATTTTAAATTTTACTACTTGCACGATTAATTATTTCGAAAAATAATTCTGCCCTTTTAATAGTGACATCTTGAAGTTGCCAAAGCAAGAAAAGAAGTATTAAAATTCGACCTCACAGTTGATGAAAAACAAAATCGATTTTAAATTTTTACCGCTACGAAAATTTTGGCTCCCTTAAAAATTTGTAACCCTAGGCCTGAGCTTCGCGAGCCTAAGCCTAAATCCACTGTAGTCGTACAATATATAATCATACCATTTAATGTAAGACTCAGCGAAGAGGGCGGGTAATGGCCAGTGAAATAGTATGGTAACGGAGACAAATACCAGTGAGTAACTCGCCATCTGCTACTACGCCTCTTTTGAACACAAGAACACGTCAATAGGGGCCTAGATGACTTGAAAAAAGTGCTGAGACAGATGAGTTCGATGAAAGTTGGTCAGAGCTGATGACAGTGACTGAGTGAGACGCCATTTCCGTGAGTCCAAATACGCAAGTTGTCCACAAGTTGTCAAAGTATAGTGTAAACTGGATGTTGTGGTTCCATAATGGGGAGGGGTATACATCAACAACATCATGAAATATCTGGCGAAGTGGGTAGGTCGGCTAGTAATTGATAGAAACAAAAACTAATGTTTTGTAGTAAAAAAAAGTCTTTCAATAGGCACTAATTATACCTCATAAATAATTTTTGAAAAAGAACTACTTGTAATGCACGTTAACTTTTTTTTTCCATAAAAAGTGGTCCAAACCGATTGATTCTGGTCAAGATAATCCAATGGTTCGGATGTACTACGTTTTCTTTTATGATATTTTCGCAAGCGGACCATAAGTAGTTTTCTTTTCCGCGTCCATTTATCGGTGCATTTGTTTATTTCATTCCTGTTCTGTAAAGGGCAATGGTTAAATAATCATGCTTTCTTATATATTTATACCTGAATACATACGATTTAAATGTTGAATAATCTAATTATTTAAAAATATTTTTTTGTAGATTATCTTTATATAATGTTATGATAAAAAGATTCTAACATACTATCGCAACAATGCCAACGTTCAAGATTACTCGCCAAATTGGCAACTCTGATTTCCCATCAGTCGTACCCGCTGAATAGGCAACCCTGTGCTTCCTTTCATATAACTCTCGAAATTATGGAATACTCATACCTAAATTTCTTGTACATTTTTGAAATGCGTAGAACAGTGCTTCTCAAACTTTCAAAATTTCTGACCCATTTTTCAATCATAATTTTAGTCGCCCCCCTTCCTCCCCACACAATAACAATGCATTGAATACAATAAATATGTACTTTGGCGCGAAAGCTACAATAGAAATTTAATTATAAACAGAACAAATTATCAAGATAAGTATTAAATTTTGTTTATAGATTTGTATATGATAAGCCCATTGGAGTCAGTAGCAATTAGTAACTTCCATTCTTAATTTAGGATTGATGAATTAATAATCAAATACATTGTATAGTACTGATACATTCCTTCCTTCCTCAGTGGCTCTACTGTCTAGGGTGGGCCTTGGCCTTCTCAAGAAGCCTTTCCCTGGCTAGCCTTCTTCCTGCTAGCTTTTTTCAATTCTTAGTTCTCAAAACTAGATCTTTTTCTAGGCCATTAATCCATCTAAGATTTGGCCTGCCCTTTCTTCCAGGGCCAATTCGTTGGGCATTGAAGACTTTTTTTAGTGGTGCGGGCTTCGTCCATTCTGACAACGTGACTTGCCCATTTAATTCGATGTATTTTGATGAAGTTAACGATGTCAAATTGATAGAGCTCGAAATTTGATCTTCGCCATGTTTCATTTTCCTGAATTCCTCCAAAAATATATCTTAAAATCTTCCTTTCGTAGATACTTATCGTGTTCTCATCTGTTCGAGACATGAGCCAAGCTTCACGTTGCATAAGTTAATACTGATCTTAAAAGACTTTTGTACAATAGAACCTTTGTTTTTCTTTTGATTAAATTCAAATCCATATATTTTCGTATTCCATTAAGACATCTATTAGCCATAGTAATTCTATTTGGATTTCACTGATACATTAATTTGTGTATTATATCGGTATAAATGTGTATTTTATTGCTTATTATATCAGAATGTGTTTTGTTTCAATCTCTTTCAGTAAATTAATAATTTTCTTCCAAAAAAGGTTTCATTTTCGACTTTTTGTTATGTTCGCGCCTCCCATGTTGGGTTATCACGCTGCCCCCCCCCCAGGGGGACTAGCCCCACAATTTGAGAAACTTTGGTGCAGAAGAGTTAAGTGGACCATTCTGCAAAAGAATTAAAAAAAATTGGTACTAGCAAAACTACAGCTCTTTCTGCTTCTAATGTAATTTAAATTTTTACTTGAGCTAAATTGTAGGAGTATTTTATACATATTTTAGTTTTCCCTTTACAGCAATTTCTTAACCTTTTAAGTTTCTAAATCAAAAAGGTGCATCTTCGAAAACAGTTACTTGTGAAAAAGAAGTTATTTAAAAAAAATTTAAGGTTAAAACGCGTGCGAACCTTCATCGTTTCTGAACTTTTTCAATTCCTACTATTAGCCCACTCTCTCTCTCTCTGTATTTATCTTATTCAAATTTTCAATCGTTAATAGAAAGCCTTTTAAAACACTCAATTGAGCTGAAATTTTATATACACGCTTATTTTGGATGCCAATACAGTAATTTAATTATAATTAATAAAAATTAATTGATTAAAACTAATTATTCAAAGAATTACAAATACAACCACGTTGGCATCATTTTTGGCGACTTAGCGAACATTTTGACGACTTGTGTTAAAACTTGAAAATGTTTTTTACTCACATTTTAAAGCGCTCATTTGAGCTGAAATTTGCTATACACTATTGTTTTGGGTAACAATATGATCATTTAACTATAATTAATTAAAATTATTGACTGAAATGAATTATTTAAAGAATTACAGATACAGCCACGTTGCTTCATTTTTAGTGACTTGAGTCAAAACTTCAAAAGATTTTTTTTTGTCACGTTTCAAAGCATTTAGTTGAAATGAAATTTTATATACACGATTGTTTTGGATAACAATACGATATTTTAAAGATAATTAATAAAAATTAATTGCCACTTAATGTTGTGGTTCTGTCATATGTATATACATATTTATATTAATTGTAACTAAAAGTAACTAAAATAAATTTTTTTTTGTTAATCTAAGTAGAATTGACTTCAAAAATTTTTTTATATTATTTGTTACACCACATGGCTTTTCTTCAAAAAAGAAACTGATAAAGTTTTTTCGAAATATTTGCAGTAAAACAATAACATAGAAAATGCACAAAAAATGAGAACTGTATTACCAATCATTTTTAAAAAATATTTCCTAAGCCTTGTCACGCGTAACATTTCAAAGATAGGGAAAATGCCCAGTGCATGTTGTGAACCCTATTTAAACATAAAAAACATATAAAAATGCATGATTAGAAAAAGGAATCACACATATACGTTACTGTTAAAGTGCAGGAATCAGTTAATTTGCAGATTAACTAGGCTACACATTAACTAGGGTGATTCGTTAAAGAACAGAAAATTGTTTCGTTTTCCAAATTACCTAGATAATCTGCACATTACTTACAAGGCACTCTCGTTAAAGTAAAAATAAGATCTTTGGTGGAACAACAACAACTTTTCTGTACGATTAAGTAAAATGTTGCTTATTTGATACCGATCAAGTTAATACAGTCGAACAATCAACACACTAGTTGATAGAATCAATCATCATTCAGTTGAAAAACTACAATAGAAAGAATCAAGCTGTTTGAAATATCAGTAAACAACAAATTTAGAACAAATTATTCTGGGATAAATCAACGTTCGATCAAAATTCCTAATAGAAGGAAGATGAGAGAAACAAACTTTTGCACTCTAATGATACAGAAATCGCTAATGTGAAGTTTACCTAGATTACTCCTGATTCCGCACTTTAACGAAGCAAAGCAGTTAAGGTATCCAACTACACTAAAATTGTGAGTTTTGCCAAAAATTGACAAATGTATTTTATGATTTTCTTTATAGGCCATCTTATTAGCTTTATAAAAATACCAAGTTTATCATCTTCCGTTCACAAGAACAAAAACTACAAATGCTTTAGCAAAAGAAGATGCCATTATACTTTAAACAAGATATATGCCATACTTTAAAACGCGTTTTACTCAAAATGTGTTGTTTTGAAAATGCTCAAACGAGGACAGTGATCGCTCAAAAAGTTTTGAACATAATTAACTGAAATTTTTTTGTGCATGTTCTGTGTAATAGTGGAAGTGTTTTAACCTTCAGATTTATCAATCACTGTTTTATTACAAAATTGACAGTCCCGTGTGTTAATATAATCTCTGTTTTTTTAAGCAATTTCATATAATAACTAAGATAAAGTGCTCTAGTTTTTGTAAAAATTAAAATATCTCTTATCCTGAAGGTCATTTCAAAAAGGAATAACATGGCAACATATACATATCAGAAATGAAAAATTGTTCAAAAACTTTTGGTACAGAATGGGCCACGTTTATGTTGTTTTTTGTCAATTTTTACCCATTTTAGTAATAATAATTCCTTTTTCTGTTCTTAATTTTAACATATTTTTTTAATGAGCTAAACAAACCTAAAAACAACAACAAAAAAACCCTCATATCTCTATTTTTTTTAAAAAATTGTCGCAACTAGTCGGATACCTTAATTTGCAGTTTAGCTAGGTAATCTGCACATTAACGGTTTCCGAGCTTTAACAGTAACGTATATACCTACAAGAATGATAGAAGCATTTGAATGGTAAAAAGAATATTTAGTTCTTTAATAACATTTCATAAACTGTACACGAGAAGAAATAAAAAATATATAAATATATATATTTTTTTTACTTTAAAATTGTATAATATGGTAAAATATCTTTTTCCATTTTGCAAACTTTATCATAGAACTTTTTAATAAAAAAAAAGGCTTAAAACAACAAAAGAAATCTAAGAATCCCAATTATGGTTGCACTCACCAAACGAACAATCAAAATAGTGATAGGATTTCTTAACTTTGTGCTCGCCTCGGCGCTTACAGTTGAGAAACGGTAGAATGAGTAAATTATATTCCACCTAAAAGGATAGAGTATAGTTTAAGAAATGATGATGCCCATTACGAGTGTGTTTTGATTGGATGCTAGAGTCATACTCTCGAACCAGATCCCTTTTTGTTTCTTCATTGCAGAACCAACATGCAAACGCTTTATGATTCTAATGAGATCATTAAAAAGAAATCACTTCCGGTATGATGGAGCAAGAATTGATTCTATAAAATAAAATAAAAAAGAATGGGAATTTCTCATATGAATATACCATTTGCAAGAAATACAGATGCTTGCAGCAGCAGTCTTTTGTGTTTAATTCATTAGGTGTGAAAAAGAAAGGATTTTTGAGAACAAAGTGCCGACGTCCATGAAATTAATGATTCTGATTCCTTCACAAAATAATAAATAATAAATATAAAAAACTTTTCGGTAATCAGTAAAGGTTTTATTACTTGCAATGAGCATATTCCGTTAAAAGGCGTTTAATATTAATTGAAAATCGATATGTTCTACTCTTTCAGCAAGCGACAGAGGGCAAATTACTTTTATTGAAATAACCATTTGTTGATAATTGAGTTACTAATAGCATGCAGTCAAACATAAAGTATTGATCAGAAAATACTCTTTTATTATAGGTCGATTTTAATTATTTTTCTTTGAAAATTCAAATCTTTGTACACTTCTGTTAGACAATATTATCAAGAAAATGCTTTTAACACTTTTTAAAAAACTAGATAATCAGATAAATATATTAGTGAATAAGAATATTTCAAATCTTCATCTGCTAAATGTATAGATAGCAACGTAATTTTTTAGTGCATTCTGTAACATAAAAAAGGGAAGCACTAAGTTTTACTCGAAAAAGACGAAAATGTGTGATGCACATGTATTATAAAAAAAAATGAAAAACTAATTGTACTCGTATCATAGGAATTTAATGCTTTACTTGGAAATACAACTACAAAATCAAAAAAGTAAACATTGCATTAGCTCAGTGGCTCTGAAACTGTGGTCCGTGGATCCCTGGGGTTTTGTGGAGTCTCCCATGTAACTTTGAAATTACTATCTTTTACTGACTCTGACAGGGTACGTGGAAAAATTGAAAGATGTGCCATACTAGACAAGATCACTTAATTGTCCCCAATGAAGAAATTCTACTAATACTTGTATATATATATATATATATATTGATCAATAATATTAAGACGGGAAGAGATGAAGAAAATCTTGGAGATCCTCCATGTCACACTGATATATAAAGGGGGGGGGGCGGAGATGGAAAGTTTAAGAACCACTGCATTGGCTCATCTTTGGCCCTGATAAAAGCTGTTACCGGTCGGGTACTTCTCAAGTTCAATTGGTGGATGCCCTCTTGCGGAATTGGTTGTCTTGTATGTTCCATTTGGCTAATTAAATCAATGGAATCCAGGGATGGTAGAAGTTCCAAGTGGCTTGTACTGGTAAGAGATCTGGCAATCACAAGCACCATGAAGACAAGCGGTAGAAGGTATGTTGTGTGTGGTCGAGTATTATCCTGTTGATATCTCATCCCAGGAGTCTACGGGTAGTAGAATTTCGCTGGTGTACCACCAAGCTGTATCACGGATGACAGACAGAGGAGTCCGGCTATTAAATGGAAATGCTCTCTATGCCATTACTATTTGTTGGGCCGTGGGGTGTTAGAGAAGTACCTCACCCTTGTCATGAACGTTTCTAGATATGTCTTCCCCCTGTCACTGGAAGTCAGTTCGAAAGGGGACTCATAGTTGAAAACAGTTCTACTCCAGTCCATGAGTCTCCAGTTTCAAATGCACCCGGCATCACTGCACAGACACCTCGCAACTATCAATAGCATGGTAATTGTACAATGGCGTCCGTGACCTCAGCCTTCGCTCGTTAAGGCGCTTACCAATCCCTGGTGTAAGGGTATAAGGATCATTTTATACCAGTCAACATGTGCCACACGTAACAGAAGGAGCGAAAATCTGAAGGGGATAGACTAGTTGTGAATAGAAATCGCCTTCAAACGTGGTTATCTGGAACTCCCTACTATGCCAATCTCTCAATATTTCGAAAAAAAACCCCACGTTTTCCTTCTCACTACTTAATTCAAATGAAAAACTATTGTTGCAACTACATCCTTCACACGTTGGAAAAATTTACAAGAGCTGTTACCCTCAGTGATTCCAGAGCTGCTATCATATCTGATAATAATCCCATATTGCATGGCATTTTGGATTGGCGTTATCATCTTAAAAACCTAGCATCACTTGAGAAAACTAACTATAGTCCTGCAGTGAGTTCCTGCCCACTGTGGAGTACCAGGTAACGAGAAGGCCGAATTCCTGGCTAAAACGGCTGCTTTTATCATGCAATAAATGTCTCGTCCTATGCCCTTCCATTTTATTAAAACTCTGATTAAAAGATTAATCAAAACCCGTGCTCTGGAAAACCTCTACAACCGTGTTTCCCGCAAGTCTTGGTGGAATGCGATCCCGAATTTACGCAATGGCCCAAGGCGTAGAGTGGTCACACTGAATTCCGCCTAGCCACCGGACATGATTGCTTGGAAAACCATCTGTATAGACTCAAAGTTGTTCCTTCCCCGATTTGCTCTCTATGTGCAGCTCAGGAAAGGTCATGAACTCCGCACATCTACATTGTCCTGTTCTGCGCAAAACGTTTCTTGATGAGCATTACTAAGAAACTAGAGATATGCTAGGTTAAGGAACTCTGTTGTATTCTGTTTTTCTTTTTCTTTATGTTGCTCTCTGCTGTAACTGTTCATAATTTGCTATAAAAATTTTTAAAAAAAAACATTCTTCACACGCGATTATGTATGTATTAAAAATGGAGCAAGCTTTAAATTACTTTCCTTCGGACTCATTTATTTTACTGATAATTCCGTTACTCCCTTTTACCGTACAATATTCCCTTTTCAGTCAAATTTGTTTCCACGCGAAAAAAAGGATTTTCTACTCTGTTTGCTCTAAAGGTGAAGTTGCCTCGAGTGCAACCGGGCTTACCATATTGTTGATAAGGACGCAGAAAGCAGATACGAGGATCACTCTGTCCTTGCGTTCTTTTGCCGTTCTCAGTCATTCGCAACCTTATTAAATAATCGTTCATCCCTTCCTGACAACATCCTCAAATGTTAAAATTGTTCTGACTCAAATGTGTTGAGCGTTCTTATGATTTTCCTACCATGCTTCCTGAAGTCAAATTGCACGTCTTCTCTCAAAGGATGACATCTGCTCGTGTTTATCGCGATTCCATCTGTGAACATTGATATAGCCCACGTGGGGAGACAGAACGACATTAGCATGGAAGCTGTGACATATAGAGTTGGAATACCCTCTGTTTTATGTACTATAACGATATCATTTTGCAATGCGTTAGAGCTTCATTTAGTCGACCATTGGCCGTCAAAAGTTAATCATTTGCTTATACTGTCATACTGTATGTGCTTACACAATTTCTTCCTATTCGAATAAATCCTTTTTGGTGTTTCGAGTGGTGTTAACGTTCAATGTTGTAGATAATACTAGTTTTCATTTCAGCAAAACAGCACATTTTTCAAAAAAAAAAGGGGGGGGGACAAAAGAGATTATTTGAAGTATAAATATATAAAAGTAAAGATTTGATAACAAACTAATTAAAGATTTATTTGTAAGTATATCACAAATAACTCTTTAAATAAAAATATTCTATAGTCTCCAAGTTTTTTTTTTTGAGTGTATTGCATCTTTATTTTACTACAAATGTTTTGAAAATTATGAATTTAAAGTTAAAATTTCTTTTTCTAATCGACAGAAAAATGTAGAGGCAAAAAAACCTAATTTGGTTTGAATGAATGGGAAAGCAGTAACAACTTGATGTATAATCATAACATCCACACAAATGCATAAAAATTTCCACAATTTCAACCATTCCTGATTTTTATTTCCAATTTTATTATTTTTTTAATTATTGTACTCATCATCTAATTCAACTTCCTTTCAGAAAATTTTGCATGCTTATGATACAATGTTCTGTTAAAGTAGCACCAAAGATATGAACACGATTTTTAGTAATCTCTTTATAGCAGTGACTGAAGTTTAACACCATCAGACTTGTGTGATCCATTAAACTAAAAAGCCGATAATTTTCCAATATACACCCCTTTTTTCTTTAAAGAAAAATCACTCCTAAAAAATAATCCAATTTCCTGAAATTACGCATGTATTTCTTTACCCCCAAATAATGATTAACCCTCTGATTAACTTTTCAATGCCAAAAAAACTTCGCTCAAGGCGCATATTTCTAATACACAATTAGCACTGCATTTAATAACTAGCAATTATAAATAGTTTATCTTTCCTCGTTGCCTATGCATCGTAATCGTTTGCAGAGACACCCAAAAATCTCTCTCTCTCTCTCTCTCTCTCTCTTTCCGTCTTTTTTAAGAACTTGTAGCCAATTGGATGACTCGAGCGCAATCATATATTCTCAATAAGTGTGTGAAACGACTAATCATCACATAGGCCTCTACCTGTGCCGCCGTATGTATAGAGCTGTGCTAATGAATTTGCAGCAAAGGTTGCTGCTGGGAGCTTTTTAGTGGAATCAAAGCTCTGGAAGGTCAAGGTACACGAATCCATGACAAGATAGGATGACTTTGCGACCGGCTTGAACTGTTTCAAAGAAATCATTATTCGCTCACAACCACTTCTATACCCTCCGTGGTATCTTCATCATCTCGCGCACGGCTGTGGTGGGATTGTTTTGAAAACGGCCTTTAAGTGCCTGCCTTTAAATCCTTAACATTCATTTTCTGAGTCTTTTAGAGTGATGTTGTAGTTAGTCACGATGACTTCCAGCAATCTGGAATCATATAATGGTCAGCAATAAGTCCCGCTTTAATCTTAGAACAATGACCAACAAATCCGTGTCGAAGAGCCTGGCCAGTGATCCCAATAGCCTTTGTCTTACAGAGGCATTGAACTATTATCTCTGATGTATAGTATGTCTATCAAATGCAGGTAGCCTGTAGTAGTTATGTGCCTAACTTCTGCAGCTCGACGATAGGCTGATGACATCCTGTTATCGGTTGCGTTACTTTTCATGGCACGTTATCCAACAAAGCAATTTTAGGTCCCATACATTTCGCACCCTTTAAGCACCTACCATTTGCCAACCGGACATAAATGGGACTTGGTAGGCCATAAGATTCATGCACATCAAATGTCGCAGATCTAAAACAACAATCGTAAAATGATTTGCTGAGTTTACAGCAAGTTGGGATTAGGGATCCTTATCACGCATTGCGGGATTTTAACATTCCGTTCACACAGCTACTATCCCTTCATTGGTTTCATAGTTTTGAATTTCACATAATATATGTACGATTTTTACATAAGTTTCATAAAAAAAACAGCTTCTTCTTCATGATAATTCATTTATTTTGCGAAAGAGTATATAATATTAAAAACATATATAAATTACTCTTGAGGGAGATTCGTTCTCGGTACCTTTCACTATAACTTACCACTGAACCAAAATGATCACATCAGTCCGGAGGTAGTTACTGTCTCATATAGATCCCACCACCACACACTCCCCTACAAGTGAGTCGGTAGGCGAACGAATGATATCGTTGTTACGGCGAGCATGTGAGTTGTTGCGTCATTAGGCTGTGACGGCTTGAAGGTTGCGTCATTTTGGGTGTGACGGCTTGAAGGTTGCATCTTGTGTCTGAGTGAATATTAACGTCGCACTGTTCAGCTGCACGAAGGCTTTTGGTGACGGTCCGCGTTATTTTGAACCCTGGTCAAGTGACGTGGATGACACCTGAGCTGGCACCCCCTCTCCTAATTACCACACCACATCGACAGGAGGACATTTGAGCTCTCGACAGATTTAACGTGCATCTCGCCCCTACACGGTGGGGCTTCAGTGGTACTGGGATCGAACTAATGACACGCTAGCCATGATCCGATGCCTAGACCACTTGGCTACCGCATCCACACGTCTTGTGTCTGACGATTTGGTTACATTTGCGATGGATAGATGGCGCCATGACTGCTGCGTGAAGGATGCGTTAGTTCGAAGCTCCCAGGATCACAAATGAAGGAGATTCGTTCTCGGTACCTTCCGTTCCGTAAGCACATAGCTTACCACTGAACCAAAATTATCCCACCATTCCGGAGGCAGTTACTGGCTAATATACATACCCCGCCACACTCTTATAAGCTTATTATTTATTATTTCTTAGAGTATTTCTTACGATATTTTATCTTAAAAATATTTCATAAATAACAAGTGAAAAAAAAAGTTTACATATATGAAAACTAGCTTAAAATTACTCACAAAATACAAGTTAATTGATAAAGATATTTTATTCTATTTTTCATCAGAATTTTAAAGGAGGCGTTAAATTAAGGAGACGAGACAGGCATGCTGTTAGAAGAATTAATGATTCTAATTAAGGTCAAATTGACCTAAGAGAGAACGATTTAAATAAATGGAAAGACGTGAAACTAGCACGTCAAACATTAGAGTGGAAAAGTAAATAGAAGCACAAATTTAAGAAATTTCTGGTAAATTAGGTTTGAAATTCTAATTTAAATGATGAATCATAAATGACAGACAAGTATAAAGCGAAAATATTACATATACTACATACTAAATCAAATAAAAGTATTTACTTGATTTCGAAATTCCTACAATTACATTAATTTTCTCTTTTTTTATTTCTTTTTTAAATTTTACATTCTCTTTATCCATCCAAATATAAGTTATTTCATAGAAAAACTTCACTTCGTTAAAAAAAAAATTAGAATTTGAAATCTCAGTAACATTACTTCAGTGTTGAAAATCAAATTAAGCACGCTGAGCGGTTTTCTAAAAATAGTTCATTTATCAATCATAAAAATGAAGATTTAATAGTTCTTGCAAATATTGAACATTTACTGGATGTAATATTTATTGTTCTCTTACTATAATATTTTTTATAATAACTTTTTTTTTATTTTCAACAGGAAAGAAGCATCATCATCCGACCAGGTACTCAACTAGAAAGGCTGATTTCACCTTTCGTAGAAGAAAGAATTAAATTAGAATTTTTTTGACTGAAGTGATATTTATGTATCTGTGTACTGAAATTAATCTGGAAAATAAAATCTTAATTTAAACTTATAAAAATGCTCCTTAGTTATTACCTTCACTCACAAACAGTACATTGACAGAACTTTGACAAATTTAAAAGCATTTTTTTTAAAATTCTGATGCAAGTGTTTCCGATTTTCAGAGTCTTAAAATTACACCGTTAAAGATAGAACATTCGGTTCAATGTCCGGTTTTGGTAAAATTTATTTCGTTGGATTTGACATACGATTTAAAATTCAGCAAAAATCTTTTATTTTTCGCTCTCAGTAAATTACGCAAAGAATTAAAGTCTTCCGAATGAAATTTAAAACCTTTCACTACATATTTTAAGAAATGGCGATAATAATGTGAATGCAAGAAAATTCATGTTTGTTACAAACTATAATAAACGAATAAATTGTTCAATAATTTTCTTAATAATTTTTTTATGTACCATGTTTTTATAACCAATTTCATGCATTGCCATCCACTTCTGAGCTATAGTCCAAATTTCAAGTCTCTAGCTCATCGGGAAGTTAGATTAAAATCAACTACAAAATTCCTCCCGGACAGACATACAAGAAAGCGAGTTAATAAAATTATAGTTTGAAAAAAACTAAAAAACACGCTTTTATACTGAATCGAACTAAAAAGTAAAAAAAAAATAATTCTTAATAAAGAATAAAATGATTAACGAGAAAATGAATGTCATTGTGGTAAAAGCGTGGGGTGCTTTGTTCTACATTTTTACACTAATTCAGCTTTTCGGAATAGAAGTTATAAATTATAACAATTGATACAATTATAAAACACCCCACGCTTTTACCCCAATGACATTCATTTTCTCGTTCATCATTTTATTCTTTATTAAGAATTTTTTTTTTTTACTTTTTAGTTCGATTCAGTATAAAAGCGTGTTTTTTAGTTTTTTTCAAACTATAATTTATTTTTCATTTTTTAGTTCGGACTACAATAAAAGCTTTTTTTTTTTAGTTTTTTAAACTATCATTTATTCATTGTTGAATTTATCCTTGAGTTTGATATTTGAAGCTGGGATTACGTGGCTGTGGAATTAGTCTTGCTCTTCAATGGATATTAATTAACGGGTCTGAAGTGCATTTATTCTCTCCGTTTAAGAGGCCTCAGATGAGTCTCGTATCGTTATATTAGATTCCGTCTCTTTTGAACAGGTCAAACAAATAAAAGTGTGTAAAGAAGAAAAAGTTCGAATTAAAAAAAATTTTAATGTACCATTTTTTTCTTACGGACTAAAAATTATAAAATTCCCTTCTTTTTGTATTTTGTTTTATATTTTCCCATTTTCATGTATTTGTCATCCACTTCCGAGCTATGGTCCAAATTTCAAGTCTCTAGCTCATCGGAAAGTCACACAGTTTAAAATTAATTACAAAATTCCACCCGTACAGACATTAAAGAAAGAGAGTTCATAAAAACATGGTAATATTAAATGTCAATCGTTTTTTTCACCTTTTAAACGTGTTCCTTTCATGTTAATTCGTATCATTATTTCTAAACGTATTGCTTTATAAAAATAAAAAATATTTTGCAGTTAGAACGCAAATTATTTTTTTTCTACATGCACGAGCATTTTTTTATCTTCATTTTCAGAAAAATGTTTATATTATGGTTAGAAATTGATAACACACCCACCGTCCACTATCTTAGATACAGAACACTTTTTGTTTTGTTTTGTTTCTTTTAACCGCAAGTGTATTTTATACTTGCATATAATTAGCTTTAAATTCAAAACACTCGCCTTAGGTTACACCTTATGCTTTTAGTCGATAAATCTGAAATTAGTCGCCAAATCTGGAAATGATGTATGAAATTAGTCGCCATGTCTGATAATAGTATATGGAACTAGTCGCCAAATTTAAAAATGATACGTGCAATAAGTCGCCAAATCTGGAAGTGGTATGTGGATTTGTCGCCAAATCTGATTATCCTTATTCCTGACGATCCTGAAAAGGACAATGGAACAAAATTATGAAATTATTGTATTGTCATCGGTCCTTGACAAGTGTGCGAAATTTCGAAAGAATCCGATCTTATTAAGTAGGTAAAAATCGAGTTCTAAGATTCCGTTACATGCAAGTGAAACTTATAAAAGCGTGTTAATAATATGGTAACCTCTTTGACCTTAGCGCCATGAAATTGTATACGTAGACGCAACTCTACCCGTGCTAACTATCGACAGGTGATCTTTGTTTGTGCAAATTCATTTAAGTTCCGGAGTTATGGGGCCCTTTGTCGAAATCGGGGCACACCCTTTCGGGGGCCTGGATTTGAGACTATAACTTTTTTTTCCACATTTTCATGCATTGTCGTCTACTTCTGAGCTATGGTCCAAATTTCAAGTCTTCAGATCATCGGAAAGTTAGTCTAAAATCAATTACAAAATTCCACCCGAACAGACAAACAAGCCTCTTCGAGAGCCCGAATTCGAAACTAAAACTTTTTTTTAAAAAAAATTTTCATGCATTGTCATCCACTTCTGAGCTATGGTCCAAATTTCATGTCTCTAGTTCATCGAGAAATCACTTTAAAATCGATTACAAAATTCCACCCAGACAAGAAAACGAGTTAATAAAAACATGGTAAAATAAAAGAATGAATATACATATAATTGAATTATTTCGCTTAGATAAAATCTTACGAATGTTTAATTGTGAGTAAGCAAATATATTGGGGAAAAAATGTTTGCACAAAATAAAATACAATCGTTTTTAATATTTAACAAAAATGCATTTTAAGTTTAATTGTATGCTTTAAAAACTGATATGGTAATTATTTAATAATTTCATAAACAAAATTCATCGCTGGAATTGGAATTCAACTACAGTTTCACAACATATTTAAATTAATAGAAACTGAAACATTGTAAGCAAAAAAGGTAATTAAATTTTTCTAAACAAAGGGAGAATATAAAAAAAATACTTTTTAGAACAAAATTTACATTTTGATTGCTTAAATTAGCGTTAAAAATTATTAAAGAAAAACAATAAAATATTATACTTGCATTTATTTCATCAAAATACCTATGACCTCCATTTTTCGAACCTGACAAAGAACAATATTTCCTTTAAGCAAAAATTAAATTACAGCACTTAATGCCTTTTTTATTTCGAATAATGTTTATTAATTTTTAAAAGAATTTCATTTAATTGTTTTCTCAGTAACTATTTTCCGTTAAAAAGTACTTAATATGTAAACATTTTACATATTACAATTTTTTCTTTAAAAAATAGAACACATGAAATAATATTTTAATATGGAAATGCAAAAGCAACATCTTTACATTCAAAACAATACTATTGTTTTAATTCAATCGAACTTTTTTGCAAATATTATTTAAATAACCATAAATGGTTTGAATTCTTTGCTAAATAAGACAAAATTTACCATTAAATCAGTTATAATATACATTCCAATCTTTTTTAATTTAATTTTGAAATTTTTGGTACATATGAAATTTTTAAACAGATATATAACGAAGAAAAGTAAAACAATATCAATACTGCAAAATAATTAAAAAGCAATTAAACTTTGAAACAAACTGTAAATTATTTTTCTCTCTTAAAACATATTTATTTTTTTGATATAATATTTACTTAGTTACCGTGCATTAATTTTCTAATTTTTAGAGGAAAACTTTTGCTTTATCTTTCTGCTTCAAAATAAACAATAAAAGCTTCTTTAATTTTAACAAATATCTTCAATTATAAGAAAAAAGTCATTAAAACGTCAATTCCCAAAGAGCTATAATGTTTTCAGGTATGTTTTAAATCCCATTGTTCACAAAACCTTTCTTTTGAAAACAGTCAAATTATTAGATATTGAAGTTTTTTGTAAAAATATATGAAAAGTACTGCAAAAGAAAAAAAAATTCGCATGCTTATAAAAGGTTTAAGAAGATTTTAATGCTACACGTATGTTTCAAATGAAACTTTTCTCTACAAATTCCAGGGAAATTACTGTTTTCTTAGTTTTCATTACAAAGAAATGTTTATTTAATATTTACATAGATTAAAAGGATTTTAATATTTATTTTACGAAGAAAGTATAGTTCTTTGGATATGAATTTATATTTTTTAATGTCTTAAAGGTGAAAGTATGTTATACATTATTTCTTGTTATTTCTGAATTAGATTATTTTGTTTAAATATTCTTCTGGAAGAAAAATTTATTCGAGAAACAGGATTACGTAACTTCAATAATGCACGATTATATCGCTTAAACTTTTCTTTAAAGAAAATATACTGAGAAGGAATGACTATAATAATATGGAATGACAGTTTAACTATTAAAATCAAATTGTCTATGTTTCTAGTAGGAAAATTTTCACAACTATCCATACACGGTTTATGTGAAATAGACTTAATTTTCTAAAAACACACAACACGAACAAATTCAGTAAATTTGAAGAAAATAAGCAAAGGTAATTTTAGCTATTAAGTGTTTTTATATTGTTAGCAGCCGCCCATCTTTGATAGTGGATAGTGACGCTGACTGCGGTGCCGTAGGGCCTGGGTACGAATCCCGGAAAAGGCATGGATGTTTGTAAATGTATAAGTGCCTTCCGGCATTGGAATACTCTAAATATCCCTCGAGCCGCAAGTCCTTTCGTGAGATTTGTGGAAGGGGAAAGAGAAGTGGGAGGCCCTTGACCACTCCTCTTTCAAAATTAGGATAGAACCGAGCAAATCGTACTGTCATCTGCATGGTGCTCAAAGCTTAGGGTAACGAAAGGCGTAAAAATCTAGCCACGATGAATTTCGTGGACCTTGATCTGATGTTACTGGTAGCATAAGTTACAATAACAACATATTGTTAGCAAGAGATTTGTTAATTCCTTATTAACACATCTCAATTCGAAGCAACTTGAGGGTTATTCGCGGTGGTACTCGTAACTGTTAACCGCAATCAAGTGATTAGGACGACACCTAAACAAAGCACCCCAATCTCTAATCTACCACATAACGTCAAGGGAAGGACTTTGAACCTCGACGGATTTAGTATGAGTCTCTACACGGCGGGTCTTCAGTAGCACTAGGGCCCATCCCGACATGACATTAGGACATTGAATTCCGTCAGACTTAACGTTCATGGAGGTGCCTAGAATACGACAAAGGATCTTGTAAAAGAATAATGTAGGACAAAAAAATAAAAGGGAACTATTCAATTCATATGCAGAACTAAAGAGCAAACATGCTACTATAATTAATTACCAAGGGTCCCCAGCAGGAACGCCTTAAGATTTCTTGAAGCCCTGGGCCTCTATGCAAAAGTAGGTTCCACAAGAGCCGATTTAAGCTCATTTCGGGCCCTGGGTGCAAAAGATCTACAGGACACCTTGGTACTAGCGAGTCGAAATTTATAAACAGATAATATAATTAAGTCCAGCTTATATCCGGGCTTCTGGGTGCCCGCCTCAAGCACCCAATGGATAAACCGGCACTGGGTCCCACCTGTGACCTTAAATGTAGACAGTATATAATATACGTTGTCAAATACTCGTACAAATGGTAACCCGTTACAAATAACGGGGCTTGACTCACAATCTCACAAAGCTAGGCATAAACCGACTAAGCCAACTACTGCCTTTCGACTAAATGAGTGATGGTGGTAGACCTAGACCTAGACATGGCGATGGTTATTACATAAAAATGCAGTTTTGTCACTGTTGCCAGTTGGCATATAGATCGAAATCCTTAATTTTTCGAAGATTATGTCCTGGAATAGCGTTTAACCGCATTAAAGACATTCGAATCATCATACTGGTACTGAGTCGAGATGAGGTCCCTCCCGAGGTTTAGGAGCTGGGCCCCGGTCCAGTTTTGCCCATGCCGTAAGAAGTCACTGGTCACCAAGGCCACTTTTCCGCTTAGGCACGTCCCTAGGGTGCTAAAGATTTGGGGGCGCAAAAAGAGAAAGATCATAAACAACACAGCGAACGTACCTCCACTTAGCGAAGCATGAGAGAAGCACTTCTTAACTCAAGAGAGTAAAAACTGAAATGAGGTATATTATAAAAAAAAAGCAAAGCTTAACAGTTTGATGTTGCTATGCGCTCAAAAAATGATATTACAATGTAACTTGATAACAATGATGTCATTAATCGCATTTTGCAATTATCGAAGCTCGAAGAAAACTTTTGTTGTACAAGCACAATAGCGGGGACTCACCAAAGAATAAGGATGTCTGAAAGTAAAGGATAGTAAAGAGATCAGCGATGAAAAAGATGGTAATTAACAAGCTGAAAACAGTTCATACAATAATGCATACTCTATACTGTTTATTTTACAAATTTACAAAATGGTTGTTGGGTGGTCCGTGATACTGCAGGATAAGAAATGAACGAGAGTGGTCAAAGCATGCCATTATCTTGTCTTCCTTACGGTTGCTAGTCCAAGATACAGTGGGCGCATAAGTGGAGGATTATGGAAAGACTCTCCAAAGACCAAAAACAAAGAAAAGGGAAAGAATAAAAAAGTTAAGGAAAAAATTCATCCCAAACCCAAACTGGCAATGTAAGAACTGAAGAAAGGGGATGCTCTAGAAATAGGGAAGGGTAGCGTAACAATTTGAAGTGCCTAGGGCACCGAGAAGCTGGTCATAAGTCAGTTTGAATTACCGCCGTATTAACGACTAACTAAACTGGGCTAGAAAACCTTGCGTTAACTAATCTCCGGATTCTGAAAGCAAACCATTGCCATTTAAAACTTCATTTCACCACTATTTTGTTAACTCAGGTTATTCAACTGCGAGTTGGCAGCCTCATTGGTCAAAACAGACCCCATGACTGGGTTTACTGCGTAACAGCGCGTTTACATTTAACCAAGCTCTGAGCCCGGTCAAAATTTTCTAACTGAACTTGTCAATGGTGAAACAAACTTACCGCGAAAATCTGGTTTCCTTTCTTTCACCTTCGGTACGGTTAACTGTGAATACAGCGGTTAATTACTGTTGTTTTTTCCCCACTAAGTGTCGGATATGAATCATATTTTGTCAAATTTCAGGTTCATATGAAACTTTAAAAGATTTTTGCCTCAGTAAAGTATTGTTTTGAAGCAAGAAATTTTTGAAGCTGTGCTTCACGATGACAAGTACAGTTAGTTTGACAAAAATCGTTCCAAAAATTTAGCCTCAATTGTTGTTTAAACATTTTTTGAATATTTGACAGCTCTAAGTTAAAAATTTTTAAAGTTGTGATAACTTCTGTGTTCATTGGAATTCCCGACAACAAATATAAAAACTTCAAACAGATTTATCTTAGAGAAAAAAAGATGATATATATATATATATATATATATATATATATATAGGTGTTTTTATTTATTTAAAATGCTAAGACATTTTTTAGTGCCACATGTTTTTATATTTGTTCTTATTATTGCTATTAATATATGTAACTACAATTAATATGCATTTTTGAATCGAAGCAATACTTGATTTTAAAAAAAAGCTGAATTTAGAATTCTTTTTTAAATAATTTTTAAAAAGCATTCATAAAAACCTATTTTATGAATATCACACACACACAATCCTGCTATCACAAAACTCATGGCAATTTGTTCGATATATTTGTAAATACAATTTCATGTTATTAGGAGGAGAAGTCTTTAAAAATTACGTCGTGAATTCTTAAAGTTTTCTGTAAAAGAATTAAATAATTTGCTCTTTGGGCCATTTTAAGCACAAATCTTGTATTTTACTTATTATATATACATAGGCTTCAGGATTGGTTATTTAAGTTATATACACAACAGAGGTTATTTAAATCATACCATGTGTCCCTTTAATGAAAAGCGTTACACAGTAAAACATTCTATAATGTGATTAATAGTTCTTTTAACATCGTTATACACATGGGTAGTTCAAAATAATATGAGGCTATTGACGAGAGAATTCGTAATTCTGAGCCTCATTTAACAGACGAGAACAACCCCTAAGATACCACCCCACTATCCAAACTTCAACACCTCGCTACCTGAAGACTTTAAGCCTCAAATATTACTGTACGCCATCCATTTTACAAGGCAGGTCAAAACATTAAAAGGAAAAGTTCATTTGATAGAAAGACTTACAAGAATTATTATTCACTATAATTAAAATCCACGTTTTATATATTTTGCACAGTTAAATAAATTACACAAGTATAATTTTCTCTATCTAGTATATTTTTTTTATTTCCGAAAATAACATTAAATGTGTTGAATTGAAGAATAAGAAATTAAAATAAACAGAAGTACAAGATAAATTAGTCATTTACATTCTCGAACAAACAGCTGTATTTTGAGAGAGAGAGCTTATTGTTCCATTTTTGCAGAATGTGCAGAACTCAAATAATTCGTTTTTAATGGTACATATTTTAATTTAAATACGTATGAAGAGCACAATATAAATTATATACTTATCAATTTATGCCATCGTTTTTTTAAATACACATAAAATAATGGAAAATTCAGAAAAAATACAAATGCACAAAATAACTGAAACCGTCTTCACAAAAATATACGACGCAGACGATATTTTCTTACGGTAATTCTCAAGAGAAATTTCTCGTTGAAACCATAATAGATTCTTCTAAAAATAGTCTTCAGAAACAAACGATTTTTTTTGAGAAAATAATTCTACGTTCTTAGCAAATTTCTTTTTCCTCTAAAGCCATTACTTTGCAAAACATTCGATCAAAAAGAAATTTTTTATCGAACTAAATTAACACCGCTAACAAAAACTTTATAATGCGTAGAATTTATTTATTTATGTCTTATATTAAGATAAAATACTTCTTATGATACTGAACTATTTAAAATATTACTGTCACTTTAAAATCTATTAACAGGAACGAAAAAGGTATTTTATTTCAAAAGAGTACATTAAAATATTTCTTTGACTCTTTCCTCGTGAATTTCCTTTAAAAAAGAACAACACCCAAGAGGTACATATTATTAACATCAAAGAAAAGATAAATTATAATTGCTATTTTTATGTTACTGCACGAAAACTGGTGACGTATCTATTTCTACTAATTGGATACTTTACGTTTAAAAACAAATTACCGTAATAAAAGAATACTACAAGTAAAACTACTTTTTATTTAGCTCGAATTTTATATCGAATTGTTTTTCTCAAAATCTCGGATTTCCTTTTCTTTTTATTTTTAGTTCAATGTAATGCTTCTTAATGTAAAATATAATTTTTTAACAAAAAATGTGGATTTTTAGTAACTTTTATAAAATCAACTAATTATCAAAGGTATTTGTTCTCTACTTAAACATAAAATTGATAAAAATAATTAAAAAAAGTTACTGTTTTCAAAACTAAACTTTTAATAAGGAACACACAAAAATTTATGTAGAATTAAAACAAATTTTAAATGTTTTTTGTAAGAAAATCCCCAAAAATTTTGAATTAGTATCTAAATTAAAAATAAAAAAGTTTTCTTCCATCAATTTTATTAAACTAAATATGAAGCGTTGTGCCCTGTAAAGATATGGGTTTTAATGTAACTGCATTAACGCTTTATTTACCACATTATGATTTACTGTAATTTTTTTTTTGAATCACTTCTTTGAAAATTAAGGGATATACATAAATAAAATATTCCACTTTGGGAAATTTAATCCATTAGAGCTAATTAATTAAAATGGTTAAAGTACCACCCCAGTCCACAAAAGTCTAAGATATTTTCATAATACGAGAAGACCGAATGACTTTTTTAACCCTTAAAAATGCTGAATAACCAGAGAACACTAATATTTTACAGCACAAAATGTTTATTTTTAAAAAATTTTAAATTTTTAGAAATTTCTTTATTTTTTTTACACATAAAAAACAGCTTTAACACATATACTTAATTGGATGATATTCAATGAAACAATTTCTCTTTTCATTAATACACAAAAATTCATTATACATTGTGCATTTTGAGTGTGGCTTCGATGGAATACTTTTCAAAGCACTGCATCCTGGAGTAAGAAATGTTGTATTTTTTTAACATTAACTACTGCACTTTGAGTCTTGTTTAGTTTCTTGGTCGTCATCTTAAAAATCTAACGAAAATTCCAGCAGATTATTTGCTGGGACTTCTTCATCTGAAAAATCATCTGAAAATTCATCACTGATTTCAGATGATAGGTTCTGTAATAAACTTAAAGCCTCTTGAAGACTGTGCT